>RHLO01000375.1:0-29158 GCA_003719415.1 Aspergillus olivimuriae | reverse complement strand
AGAGAGAGAGAGAGAGAGAGGCTGGTATAGAGCAGGAGAGAAGTGATCGGAGGGAAAGACGGAGAAGTTGCGGGGAGTCCACGAGCCGAGGTTGTGCCTGATCCGTCAGGCCGCCACGCTACGTCATGTACCCTGCTCACAGACACCAGGCTATTTTCTGTCTCAACGCCCATCACTGTTCCTCGACGTCCCTTTTCTCCCAGTCACCATACATTCTCTAAAAGACAATCTCCCCGACCATATATATGCCCCCTCCCTCCCCCACGAACCGAAACCATGAACCCATGTTTGTTGACAAACACCGGTTCGGTTAGTCATAGATGTCACTCTGACGACACGCCCAAGGTCTGCGACAGAAGGAAAGAACCTTCGCAACAAATGCCACTTTCATCATGCAGGAAATAACCCCCCTCAACTCAATCGATCGTCATCTGCAGCGCCAACATGCCGTCTCCTGATGCGACCGGCCAATCGGTCGCAACACAATTCCTCCATACCGAAGTGTCGCGACTCGGAGCGCAGCCCGGCCTGCGCTCTTTGCCCCCCGGCCCGGAACGGGATTTCCTCATTCTCACTTGGGGGCTTGTCGTCTACCGAACGAGCTATTCGCCAGATTCCAATCGCATTCTTCCCATCTTCCTCCACGCGCTGAACGAAGCCATTCGAGACGGCCTCCATCGTCTTCCCGGGACAGATAAAGAAATTCACGTGCTAGAGAAAAGCTACGCATCGCGGGTATTTAGTGCGCAAGAGCAATATGAGGGCGCCAGTGAGGTGCAGGTGAGAGACTTCTTCCACAATTGGAAACTATCATTATCGCTACCGTCAATTGAGCTTCCTGTGCGTCTACGATCGTGTCTGGTGGTGGATGATGTGGTCCTTTCGTCTTTTGCAAAAGCAACCGATCTGGGAACCACGGAAGAATGCGCCCCAGAGTTTTCGCGGTGTTTGGTCAAGATCATCGAGGAAAACTTCCCCGATCTGTACCGGAAGGACTCCAATTCTGATGTGGGGTCTTATCCCGGATGGACAACGGTGGTTCTGTCGGCGCTGATAGAGGTATACAATGGCCTTCGACAAGGCAAAGAGCTGAGGCGGTACCATCGTCCAGGGAGTGTATATATGGGTAACGAGGATTGGGAGGCGGAATCTAACATCTTATAATGGTTTCATTCGCTTACTATATACCACCAATCGGAAAAGAATCAATTCCAGCTCCAATTCTCCCAGACGTTCTCCCAAGTCCATGGCTCTTCATTTGGCACGTCATATTCGACCATCGATGGTTGACCAATTTATCAATCACAGAGGGCAAGGGTAGTTCAAGCTCTTCCAAGTTTTCTCCCCCTCGGATTCTGGCTCAGGCGGAACCATGCCATTGATCTTCCACAGGTCTCGAGGCGCCTCTGTAATGAAATACTCCCAGTCTGCACCCTTGGGCTCCAGGATGGGGGTCAGAACTCTGTCAATCGCTGAGAGGAATCGCTGCTTCAAATCGTCCGTCTGCATGACCCGCGCGGTATGGTAGACGGTCAGATCAACGAACTTGGGCTGAGAGCGACCGCCGATGAAGGAGTCGGTTGACCGCATTTGATGAAAGTGCAGGTGGACATAGAAGGCTGGCAGTCCAGCTTTGGTATAGATATTGGTGATGCCTTGGGCGATAGTTTGTTTCTCCTCATCACTCAGGACATTGGGGCTGTGATGGATGATCCAGCGGGGCATCGTGAAGGAGGATGATTGATGTATAGATGATCACAGGGTAGGAGTTAGATAGTATGTGTTCTCGACAGATTTCATCTTGCTTCAGAGGCCATTAAATCTCTTTATAAGCTGATAAAAGAAAGATTACTGATCACGCCGAATCACTAATCATTTTATATCTCGTGTAGCCTACGCCATAGATCCTGTTCGTATAATCCCTGATCTTATGCGCTGCATGATGAATGTCTGGCTAGACCAAGACCCAAGGGGGGGTTTCCCCATTCGTCTCATAACCCACCCCTGGAGCACACAGAATCTACAGCTTTCACCAGCACAGAAATCTAAATATAAGCTTGATAAGGTTCAGGCACTGTCATGCACGAGGAACGGATATGTATACATCCCAGTCCCTGATTGGCCACTTCGGGATCAATCACGTGAAATGCGAATATCTCACGTTGAACCACCGATGAATGAATCCATCTTCTTTCTCCATCATCCTCATGGCCACCAACCACAGGAAGTGGCCCTCTACATGGACCGCTTCATTTCCCGAAAACGGCCTCGAACCACAGAAGACGAGGAACCCACCGACGTGAAGCTCGCACAACTGGTGTCTCTCTTCCCCGAAACACCCCAGGAGATCCTCCTCGACATCCTCGTCTCCCACGGTGGCTCCGTCCAAAGCGCCTCATCCACAGTCTCCGCGCAGCTTTCCTACAAACCATTCAAGAAGCGGACCACGCCCAGCGCGCCCGCCGTGCAAACATCTCTCACCACACACGTCCTCTCCATCCGCAAGGACTCCAGCTCACCGTCCTCACCAGCAACACCGCAAAGGCAACCACTCACCCGCAAAGGGCAAACCCTCCACCTCTATTCCCCCGAAGATGTAGCCATCCACACCCCATGTACCATCATCCACAACTTCCTCCCGGCAGAGCAAGCCACCGCGCTCCTGCAGGAACTCCTCGACGAATCCGTCCATTTCTCCCGCTACAAGTTCCAGTTATTCGACCGCACCGTCGAGAGCCCCCACTCGACCAGCGTCTACGTCTCCACCACTGAGGAATACACCCAGCATACCTCCGAGTACACCTACGGCGGCACCTACCGGTCCAACGTGCGCCAGCTCACCCCGCACATGCGCGCCGTGTCCTCGTCCGTTCAGCAAGCCGTCAACGATGCCGTCCAAACGCGCATCCGCACGCATTATCCCGAGGGCAAGAAGCTGCTCTACCAGTCGCCGAAGGAGTGGAGACCCAACGCGGCCTTTGTGAATTGCTACGATGGCCCCGCCGAGAGTGTGGGATATCACTCCGACGAGTTGACGTATCTCGGACCCCGGGCTATCATCGGAAGTCTCAGTCTGGGTGTTGAGCGGGAGTTTCGTGTGCGACGGATCGTTCCGTCTGACGATGATGAAAACAACAATCCTCCCTCTACCAATCTCACGACAGAGCACCCGTCAAGCGCGTCGATACCCCCATTCAAACCATCCTCCCGAGCCGACCTCCAAGGCCAAATCTCCATCCATCTCCCGCACAACTCCTTGCTCATCATGCATGCCGAAATGCAAGAGGAGTGGAAACACGCCATCGTCCCCGCGCAGACTGTCTCGCCGCATCCCGTGTCCGGGAACCGGCGCATCAACATCACCTATCGCTGGTATCGTGAATCGCTCCATCCGCGGAACACCCCTCGGTGTCGATGCGGAATGCATGCTATCTTGCGGTGTGTTCAGCGTAAGCGCGAGTCCCGGGGACGGTATATGTGGATGTGCTATGCGGGGTTTGCGCCGGGGAAGAAGTCGTGTGGGTTCTTCCAGTGGGCAGAGTTTGATGAGGATGGGGAGCCGGTTTGGGGAGATGAACAAGAGGGGGAGGATGTGTCTGGGGAGGAGGCTCCTCTATTGAAGAATTTTGTAGATACTGGAGAGTAAATCAGATACTCTCACCTCCTGGAAACATAGGATGCCATGGTGGGATATCCAACCATAAGGACTAATCAAACCGACAGAATGCAATCGATCCTACCTAAATGCTTGGTAGGATAACCATCCATTGTAATCAGGTCCGGTGCATACAATGCATACAAGAAGCAGCTGAACATCACTCATGATGCCCCCAAACCATCACCACAAAAACCCAACGCACAAGCAAAACCCAACAACCACACTCATGCATTCCAACAAGACCAAAACTGCGCCCCCCAAAATAGACCCGAAAGCCATTCCCATCCAAGACCCAACACACGGCGTCATCAATCCAACTCCCACATATAGATCGATCACACGACGACACCCCCAACCGCCACTAGACCTCCTAAACCCACTCAGCAAACCACCACACCACACCAAACGTAAAAAACAAAGGGAGAACAAACCTACCCCAAGACAAATATCCCCCGAACTCATGCTAACTCTCTGAGCATCCGACCTGCGACGACACCAAGCAAGACAGCCACGCCGGTGACGACAAATCGTCGTGCCTCGCTCACAGCGCCGGTTCGAGCTCCAGAATTCCGAGCAGCAGAGGGCTGCGAGGAAAGCGCCACAAATGATGAAGATGGGGACCAGGACGAGGCAGACTAGGATGATCGAGGATTTGTACTTGGGCATGGTTCTTTGGGTTGCTGTCTGGTTGTAGGGGTGGATGAGTGTCCCTGGTTGATAGGGAGATGATGCTTGGTCTGATATTGTGGAGGGCAAGCAGCAGTGTGGGTTGAGGTGTATTCATGGTGCTAGGTTTTAAGCGTGATCTTGCCGTATAGATGGGAGGCAGGGATATTGAATCTGGAAGGTGCGGAAAGATTGGAAAGAGCGTATTCTCCAGGGTAGGAACGACCCCGGGTATCCATAACATGACAAGTCCACAAGCCAGATGGACATTCTCGAATCGATAAATGCATATCACATTGGGTATAGGAATCAGAACGAGAAGCAGAATCAAATGAGTCAGTCAGTCACCTCCAGCCTCCACGCCCGGGACAATCATATCCTTGACCGAAGCAAATGTCGCATCATCCAATCTCGAAAACCGAATCTACCACAGTCAGCACTTCCCGTTCAGGACATTACATTCCTGATAAGACATGATAACATGTCATACGGTTGATCAAGTGAACTATACATACCAATTCGTCCGGTCCTCCCCTCGCTCCCCCATTTCCAAACAACGTCGCTTCAGAATGACTGGCCTCAATTTCATGACTGACGCGTTTCGCCCAGATCCCATCCCAATGCCAATCACCCGGCAGTCGCGCCTGCGGACTCCTACGCTTCGAGCTCGATGTAAAGAAGCCATTACTATTACTGCTGTCCCTCTGATGTGCCTTCCACGCATGCCAAGCGCTCGGGTTCCCGGCTGCTTGCAGCGGTAAGGAATCCAGGACAGTCTCGTCGTCAAAGGTGGACTTGATGTAATCCAGTAATGCAGCAACAGGGACGGACGTTCTCGTCTCAAGTGCCTTATCTCCGACCGGTTCTGTCTGGTCGCCGGGGGACTCTTTCTGGGATGCGGGTTGAGATTGGGGCTCTTTCTCGGGGGAGGTGGGCTCGTTCGCGTCAGACGATGGTCCATCCGCGGTCTGATTGTCATTGTTGCTAGTATTCGCTGTTGTCGTCGCGGTCTCATCACCGCCACCACCGACAGGGCCGTTCACGCTCACCGATCGAGATGAGGTATTCGAAATGATTTCGCTGCGTTTGGCTCGGCCGAACCAGTGTGGGAACCCATGACGGAGACTGAATCCCCCTGGAGGTAAACGTTCCTCGTCGGTCGCGCTGACGGGGTCTTCGCTGGACGCATTGGTGCTGAAGGTATAGGTAGTGAGGGGCACGATGAGCGGATGGAAGACGTCGGTGGAGAATGTCACCAGTGGAGGGAGGTCTGGATAGGACGGTGGGAAGCGGATCTGTAGGCGGAGGATGGCAGAAGCGTAGGGGCCTGGAAACCAGGGGCAGCGGGTCAGCTCGCTGGTCTTGCTGTGGACGCCACTGCAATTAAATCTGCAATGTCTCTAGGCTCATGGGATCATATACCGGATCGAACAAAGATCACGGCACTCCAGAGAGTGGGATCGTTGGGGGCAATGGTCACGTATACACCTTGGGGAGCGGCATGTTTTAGACTCGCACTGCAGTGGGAAGCTTGGCAATTAACTCCACATTCTTCGCGGACCGCTGCAGCAAGGGGGGAAGATTGACTCACAATTCCAGAAAGAGCTGGTGCTTCCGGAGGGCGGGAATCTGGGGGAGTTTGGAGGATGACATGATGAGTCGGGAACTGGAGAGGAGAGAGGGAGAGACTCGGAGACTCGCGCGGTGACCAAGTCTCGCCGCGTCTTGGCCCGATGGGGGTTAACTCCGCTATCACCGAGCGCATGGACTCCGTCACTGAAGAGAGCAGAGAGCAACGAGTAGGTATGGATGGACTTCACTGCATTCAATTGCATACCTCAAAAATAGTCATAACAATAAGTTCGCGATGTCTATATAACCAACACCAACGCCTTCCAGTCATGACCGTGCATCCCTCGTGAGACTGTCATATCTAATACGGTCAAACAATAAGCAAATGCAACCCCACTCTACGACTGCTCTGCAGGCGCAGCGGCCATGTCCGGCCAGAGATCTGCTCGATCCAGCCCACACATCGCGATGCCTTCGCCAACACCGTCATAGATGCCCCCGGCGATGTTTTCCAACCACCAGAGCATGAGCTTCGTCGCAGCACCGCCAGCGTGCCCATCATGAAGCTGCACAATTGTCGAGCCGATATGCATCCCACGCTTGCCCACTTTCCGTAGAGCACCCACAGCCGTGATGGCCAGTCGCTGAATGATCCGATGGGATCGTTCATATTGGTAGACATGGTAGGCCATCTGCTTGGCATAGGGGGCCAACAACCGCAAGAAAAGGAACAGATACACGATCAAAGCTGCGAGTAATCGGTGAACATACGACCGCGAAGCTGCCTCCTGCGAGGTAGATGAAGTAACTGACACAGCAGCTGTGCTGGCATTGACGTGGTAGATGGGAACATTGGCCTGCGCCGGAAAGTTCTCCCGGATCCTCGTCGTCTCCTCTTCGCTTAGGTCCGGTGGTAGTGCATCGAGAAGATAGCCCAGCGCTCCAGTATACACCGACCGCACCAGCTGGGGGTCAGCATTTGGTTGTCGTGCTTCATACAGCGCATTCCGCAGGAGGCTCAGTGCTATTTCAAACCTGCATTAGCCTGTGTTCTTTTCCTACAGTACTTACCATCGACAGTGGAGGAAACCAGGAAAAGCGAGTGTAGTACAAACCTGGCAACACCCGATGCCACCGTACACCAGAACCCATCTCAAACCGATCCACCGAGCCCGTAAAATCGTCCAGTCGAGCTAGTTCCATACTCGAACCATCCACCACGGTCGACGACATTGCAGATGTCGAGAAGTCGGATTGCTCACTGGTAGCAGTCGTGGGACGGGGTGACTCCGCTGGCAGCCATTCGGACATCTGGCTGTAGGTGAAAAGATCCGGAGCCGACGCCGACATCATTCTATCGCGATGGGCTAGAAGGTCCTTCAAACCCTGCTGTTCCTTGGTCGTCCGTCCAGTGGACGGCATACCCGAGTTTGGCATCTTTGGCATCGAGCCACGCAAGACACGGGGAATCGCACGTCGAACGGACTCGGGAATCACTGGAGAGAAGATGGACATGCCCGGGAGATAGATTGCATGAGTATTGGCGACCGGTGGTGTTTCCATCGTGGCGGCTCAGCCGAGTTGCTTGGACGTGGGTGGGAGCGACAGCGAATCGACCAGGGTGTCCAGGGAGGGGGAAGTTCCGGGCTCCTGCTGGGATAGGACTGATTGCGCCGATACGAGGAAAGCACGCTGGGAGTGCCACGGTTCTCTCAGTCTTGCATCCTGTCGAGGCAGGGTCGATGCTTGTTGCGTTGAGAAAACCCGGTGCGGCGCAAACCGCCGAGTATCACATGTTAGCGCGCAAGTGGCGACTCCCCCGATAAGGGACTTCGAAATGATCGTACGTGTCCGTGATTCTCATGAAATGAGAGGTTCAGGTCCTCATTCGGGATTCGCTGTTGATGACCAACACGGTGGCCCTTCTGAGTCATTAAAAGGCGGTGGCATGTCCTTCAAAGGGCGCAGGGAAGTCTCGCTCAACCGCCGAATCGACTCCATAGTACGCCCTTCGGCTGACTGCGGGGTCAACAAATTCTTTATGTATACATCTAGAGCACACCGAGGGGGAGATTGTTTTCCAGCAACTACAAATAATATTTATATGCACGCTACCTCAACAAGTCTACCAAATCATTAAAGAACAAGGATCACACACAATTTTTCCTAACAAGCATGAATGGCCGTATCATCATTTCCATCACTTCTCTCAAAGGCCCTCCCGTCCAGGATAGTGATCGGTCCCTGGTGGGAGTCCTCCATCACTCATCAGACTGTCCATCTGCTTGGGACTAGGGATTGGGATGGGCGCCGTACCCGCATGAGTCTCTGGCAACGCACCTTTTACTGGCTCGGTGCCCATCTCGATATCTCCCCCTGCGGTAAACTCGCCTCCATCGGGGCCACCACTCTCGTTGAACGTCAGTCCTTGGAGGTCATCCAAATCCAAGTTATCATAGTTGTCGCTGAGTCGCTGAAGGAAGGCTGGGTCAAAGCCCATCTGGATGAACGGATCCGCAGATCCCGCAGGAGTCGAGAACGATGAGACCCCCGCCGACGCACTACTGCCCCAATCCGTCGATAATCCGGACGGCGGTGCACGAGCGACGATCCCCGAACTACCCACGAAGCTACCCGAAGAGCTACCAGGGACACTCGCAACGACAGACGATCGACTCGTTCCGGGGTACGCAGGGCTTTGGATGCTAGGGCTGGAATATCCAG
The DNA here is from genome assembly GCA_003719415.1 of Aspergillus olivimuriae. Lineage (NCBI taxonomy): Eukaryota > Fungi > Ascomycota > Eurotiomycetes > Eurotiales > Aspergillaceae > Aspergillus > Aspergillus olivimuriae. The sequence continues at coordinate 20,538 of RHLO01000375.1, read as the reverse complement.
ACCCAAACCGGGATCCACGACATACGCTCCGGGCGGTCATATTGGTGTCCAGAGGCGGGCGTCGTAAGCCTTCACAGGCAGCAAATGGAGGTCGCATGCCCAGATTTTCCAGATGAATATGCTCAGAACCCGGCACGGTCTCGATGCCAGCATCACGCTTCAACACGCTCAGCCACACAGGATTATCGGCGCATGTCTGGTTCCAAGGATCGTCGCATCCATAAATCACCTTTCGTGCTTCGTTCTGGATCATCTGATCGGTCGGGACGACGCCGGAAAGGACTTGGTCGTGAATGAAGGAAGTGAGTTGAATTTGCAGACGTTGATAACAGTTGGCATCATTGGGGTTTCTCAGGCCTGGAGCCTGGGCTGCCGTCTCAGACGTCTTAAAGGGATCCAGCACGGTCTGCTCGTGACCAATGAGATATGGGGGCATAGCGTTCTCGACCAAACTCTCGACAGCCGGTTCGAAACCCCAGTCACCCTGCCACTGCGCCATCTCGGCACCACTCTTGAAATGGGACGCTAGGTGATCGACACGGTCTTTCCACGTGGTCATGACGGTGCCACAGAAACCGCAACGGGATCGAATCTCACAGGTGTTACTTCGCCATTTGTCCATACTGGGATGGAACTTGACGTTGTGCATCAATCGGAGATGTTGGTTGAGGTGGTCCTTCCGATAGAAGCTTCGCTCCGCCGGTGTCTTCTCCTGACAAGTGCTGTAGTTATGGAGTTCGAGATGGGCATTATCCGGATTGGGCGCCATACAGAACACACATCGCTTCATGTTGTCGATGAGAACGACACCGCCATTGGGCGAGCAGGTCCACTTCTCCAATGCTAGATGCAGCGACTTCTCGTGCCGTTGCCAGTCATACTTCGTTTGGAATGAGTCGGCACAGAAGGTACACTGGTATATACGAGAAGCACGGGCCTTTTGTTGATTAAACAAGTTGATGGGGGCGGAAGCTTTGCGACGACGACGACGTTCCTTGCGTTCCATTGAACCAAAGGAGCCAAGGGAGGACCGATGGGAAAAGGCAGACGCAAAGGAGAGGTCGGACAGTGAGGAGTGACTCGCAGAGCGACTTGTCTCCAGACTGCTCAGGGAAGGGGTGTGGAATATATTGGAGTTCGCATGGCTTGAGTCACAGTCACCACTGGACCCCGTCTTCCGAGAAAGGGACCGCACGTGACCTGACTGGGACGATCGGGGCTGGGATGGGTCAAAGGACGTTTTCTCCAAGGCCCGCAGAATATCCGAGGTGGCAGCGGGTTCGTTCTCGGGAGGCGAGTGCTTCCAACGCTCCAGGGGTGTCATGAGTGCCATGTCAATCTGGGATTGCCCGGGAATGTCAATGGCGCCCGGGACGGGAGAACTGCTGCGTGGAGGAGGTCGAACTTTGCCGCGTCGCCTGGCATTGGCCAGCCAATTGGAAATCTGAGTGCGTTTGAGCCCCGTGCGCAGTTTCAATTCGTCTTTTTGCTGGTCATTTGGATAGGGGTGCTCGTGATGTTCCTGAAGCCAGGTCTTCAAAATGCGGACCGCTTCTCGGGAGAGTCGTGAAGTGCTCTTTCTCGACCGATTGTCGACATCTTCCCCGGTTCCCATGCCTGTGAGTGACTTGAGCGCTTTCTTCCCTGTCAGGCCACCGGTTGGGATGTCGACGTTTTCATTGATGGGGTGTAATGTGTCCAAGAATTTGCCTGGCGCTTTCGCATGGGTGAAGCTGCATTCACGATACAGAGAGATACAGCACGTACAGCCGCTATGCTGCATGACACCGCGCTTGGCGACGAAACAATCCAGGCCCATGTGTCGACAGAAATCACAGGGGCTTTCAGCACGGAACATGGGATAAACACCGTGGTCCGTGGCCGTGTCGACATGATCCTGGGGGAGGCAGTCTGGCAGCAGCTGCTCCGGTGGATCATTGGGGAACTCCAGAGGCTGTTCCAGCGACAGCAGCTCATGATTGGCAACGGCGTCATCGACTTCATCGAATTCGCGGTGGTCCGAGGCCACATCGTCGTCGCGAACATGGGAGCCATATGAGGCCTCGTCAAAGTCAAAGTACTCCATCTTGCCGTGGATCCCACTTTTGAGCCGCCGCTTACTCGATGAGTCAAACACGACCGACGACAAAGGCTCTCTCACCCAGGGAAGATTCGAGAGAAATCCGTGGTCACTGGAATTGCAATGAAGAGGCAAGGTATTCTCTGAACAAGACCACTATTCAAGAAGACAAGACATGTAAGAACCATCAAGACCAGACCGACGGGGGGCAGGGTGATGGTCAGACCTAAGAGGAACCCGGTTTTTCGTCTGGGGTATCAAAGGCTTACCGAAACGACCGAACCCACCTTGGTGGACTGGGGGTCCTGCAGGTCGTCAAACTCACCTTTGGAGTCAGGGAGCGGCCAGTGCCATGGTCGCGAGGAGGACCACAGGCCCATCAGAGGACACGGATAGAGGCACAGGAGCAGATGCCGGAGGAATGCAGATGGGGCCGAACGGTTGGCTTGTCACAGACTGCACGCCCTTCCATTGACAACGCTTGCCCTCTTACGGTTTAGCGCCGGCGGGGCAGGGCGTCCCAGCCACTAGGCCCCATCCGGCAGGCGTGATTCATCCCAACGATATCGGCGCGTCGTCCTCGTATACTCCGGACATTCTCACGCCTTTCCACCTCCTCCCCCGACCATCGGGACCACCGGGACCGGGGATCTCCGTTGTCTTGTCGTCACACCGATGAGTCGGTCCAATCTCCTGGCGAAGAATCCCGCCAGTTCCATATAGTTCCCCGCCTCTCGATTCCCTGCTGTTCAACGCCTGTCCGGACTTGACAACGTGCTGACCCTACCGGTTCCCCCTACCCTTGTCGAGGACCGACTCGTCATCTGATAGACTCGGCTGTCAAACGTGCCAATCATTTTTCACTTCGACTACGCGATGTATACATAGTTTGTAGCAGCCATCCCCTGTGCATCGGGTTCAATGTCCATGGCCCAGTCAACTTCCACATGGAGTTCAGACACCAAAGCCTCATATATCACCCCTCGCGCATGACATCTCCGCGGGTCCCAACCGGTGTCCCAGCTACAAGATGGGAATTGGCTGTGTTAATCTTACTCGCTCGGCAAATCAAGAATCCCTTGGGCTCGTCGGTCTTCTGATCTTGGCATGACTTACCTATCTTGCAGAGAGCTTGTGACTCGTTTGGCGAGTCCCCGAGGGAAAACAGGCGGAACAAGTCTTGAAAACTAAGTCAACTCTGCTCCCTTTGGTTAGTAACATCCATGGTGCCTTTGATGAACCGCCGCATAGGCATCACAAACGGTATGTGAAGGGGGTACCTCCACAGGGTCATTCGTGATGCCCATAATGATAACAACAATTATACAACACGAGGTTTTGCATCGCCAGATGACGTTATCGCATCCTATGCCGTACCTTATCGGGCAGCTTTCTCCGGAGTAGCGTGGGGCTCGTATTCCAGGCCTCAAGCCCTTGGGCCTGTTGGAAGGTTAGGCCTACACCATTTTTAACCACATGTGGACCAAAGGATACGGGTCAATCCACCATTCAGCCGAGGCAAGAATAAAGACCTGTATCTTACCTTCTATCATAATCACGGTTTCTGTGTCTCGAACACTTTAGCCGCATCAAAGTCTCATCTGCCTCGCGTGTGGTTATTGAGCGAAAAGACAAATTCTCAACACGGACTGTCAGTATGATGAACAGATGCAAACGAAGCCTATGAGAGGAACGATGGCTATAGAGACATAAGACTATGCCATTGATGCAACATTGTGTTGCTTGATAATGTCTTATCGCTTGACATACAGGGCCTTTTCGATCACAGCTGGTATGAGTCAAATGGAATCCTCCTTCAGAGACATGATGCCGTAGGGGGTTTGGTGGGGAAAATCCCTGGTTCAGCCGGGTAATTCAATTGAAGCTGGGAAACCTCTTCTACTGGTAAGGAAGCCTTGAGCTTGATCATTGACGAAAAAGGGGATTCTATCTTGGAGCGGGCACGTCTCATCTGACTTGTCCAATCGGTATCTGATCTTATTAATAATATTTTGATGTTGATTGAAGACCTAGAAGATAAAGCTTACTTGCTTGTAGGGTATCGATAGACAAACATCACCATAGGTAGCCAAACATGGCCACTCATTTCCACCAGAAATTGACACTGATCCCCGCTTTCAGTCCACGGACATAATGCCACCAGCCGATCGGTATATAAAGGGATTCGCCCTCCTTCAGGACCGTCTCCACATACTCTGCATCCATGAATCCCGGCCACATATCGTTCCACTGTTCCGCTTCAGCCGGGGAAAGCTCGATAGATGCGAGGTCGACCTGCGACGTATTGGACATGTCAATCGAATTTGTCTCTTGGTTTACTGTCTCGCCAGAGCCAGACTGGGCTTTGCTTTCTCGACCCGCAGTTGACGAAGTGACCTGCTCCATTCCCATGGGGTATATTTGCGAAGCAGGTGTATGGGGCGAATAGAGACGCACATACTTCGCCCCAACCACCTGGACCAGAATATTGTGGTATGGATCATGGTGCAGAGGCGATATCGTCCAGGACGGTCCCATCCAGGTATTGATGACTGGATCCCCGGTATATGCTTCGTCATCTGGTGGTGTGGAAAGCTGGTTCACGTCCGTGCCCGCAGCGCTTGCTTTCCGCATCTTCGACTCTCGCTCTTTGATCTTCTGTGCATATACTGGTGTCCCAGGCTCCGGTCCAGGAGGGTCAATGTAGCAATAGTCCGGGATACTGATATCCTTCCGCAATTCCGGAACCTGTGACAAAAGATCATGTTGCGCCATATAGCCCGTCTTGCCAGCATGGGCATCATCATCTCCATCCTCATTTGGCCCGGTGTGGCTCTCGTCCCGCCAAACATGTCGGTCAATGAATTTCCGAAATTCCATGATCTGCTGCCCCCATTCTTCGTCGGTATATGACCTCCCAAGTTCAACGGGAACCAGTCTCCGACCACCAAACGTCCTCTCGAACCAGTAATCTCGAGAAGACCAAGGCCGGGTCGACATAGCTGGCCAATGGTCCACCACGTCGGTGATCACGATGGGGGTCTTGATACTATGGATATGATTTTCCATCATGTCGAAGCTTGGGGCAGACACACGCGGTATGGGGAATTTCAACTTGGGCGGGGCCATCGAATCCGGGGGGAAGAGTGGCGTAGACGTCTTTCTTCGTTTTGCAGCAGGACGCGGGTCGTCCACATTGTCAGAATAGCCGTTTTGATCTCCGTGGGAATCAGATCTTGGATCGTCGGTGGAGGCACTTGTTGTCGTTCGCTGTAACGCATTGAGTAGACTTTCGATGACCTCGTGGCGTTCCGGGGCCCCGGCTATGATCAACGCTCTATCAAGGAGATGTATTGCCGGCGATATCCAACTCGCATCCGAGCTCACGGACCCATAGCCCTTCGACTCTCTGCGATCCTGCGCGTTATGCAATATATCCCCAAAGGCATGGATTAACTTCCAAAGATAGGACGCGCTACCACTCTGGTTATCACGTTGGAAACCAATATTCTCGCAGACGATGAAGCAGGCCTTTAATAGACTCGCGTCGGTATACATGCGTCGCCAGCATGTTTTTACATCCTTAAAGGGGAAGACGTGTAGTTTTTCATTTGACAACTCTAGCGCCTCATCAGGGGTATCCAGGAGGAGTTGTTTCAAGGCCTCACGATCGCCATCGACGCATTGCAGGATCGGGTCGTCGGAAGATGGCTGGGCGATTGCGATGAGTGCGGAGTGCAGCACCTGTATAAGAGAAGCCGGCTTCTTCCTCAGGTGAGGCGGCGCGGTGGCTGTCTGGTCCATCGGGGATCAGTAACGATACGTAGGTAAATTAGACATATGGAACATTGTTCTGGGGTGGTCGTGAGGGTGGTGGTGGAAGACTGGGCGATTTAGTACTTTGTTGACGCGGTGAATTTTCTGCGACAGCGACGTCATGCGGGGAAGACTGACAACCGTTTCTTTCTCTGCCGGGCCACCGCCTCCAACAACCGCAGATCAAGACATGCAACAAACACCAGACAATGGATTTTTTTTTTTCTGTATTTTTTTCCCTTTCTTGTCTGTCACAGTAAAATGAGACATTCACAAACATTTCTATTCTCAAAGATTCATGCCAGTCACCCCACCAGTCATGCATCCAGACAGGTGGAAACAATTGGATACTACTTGACTTCTAGTACATGCATATGGCAGACCAAGATTTCGTCATATCGTTTCACTTTGTCTTTGTGAGACTGCCATCATCTTTTGAGACTTCCTATAGAGACTATATTTGAATGCTATTATCCACTTTGGTATGCTTTATGCCTTTACGTGACATTGACTATGCTGGGTCTCACTAAAATCCATCATTGTCTAGAGGAAGCTAGTCTACGATTACACGGTAGAAATATCTAGTTTGTCTCTCCCTCGCAGAAGGCAAGCGTCAGGAAAGCTACATTAAAGCATGGAAAGGCTCACACTTCTTACTTTTGTGTTATAGTGATTGCCAACCTACGACGACTAGAGGCGAGAGACCAGCATAGAAGTTTCACAACCCAACTGTAGCTGCGAAGGACCCGGCATGACAATTTAGGCAAAGATTGCAAATACGACGACAGACCCACCATTGATAAAGACTTGCAGCTGACAAGACATCTTTTAAGATCGGGGTCCAATTTCAGCGGAAGCGACGTATTAGAATGGTGCCTGGAGGAAATCATGAGGGGAATGCCTCTTATACTTTGAGGCCTTTTAATCATGATAGGTTGGTACACCGGGGATAACTTTCCGCCTATCGGATCATCATTCGGGCAACTCAGTCTTCATAGTATAGGTCAAGCCTAAGTCAGTAGATGTTTCAGTGGACAGGCAAAAGCCCTATCTCGGCGAACTATGGATATCGATCAGAGAGGGGTTAAGCGTTCGATAAGCACGGCTGCATTTGTCGAGCCTCGAGCCTCAAGCCTACTATAACCTTTACACAAGGCCAGACCAGATCCATACACATCACCCAGGAAGATATCAGCGCGCGGAGAAACCAAAATGTCTGATTTCACAGGCCAAGTGGTAGTCATCACCGGAGCAGCCAGTGGTATCGGACGAGCCACAGCCATCAGACTTGCCAAGGTCGGCGCAAGTCTCGCACTGTCAGACATCAACCCCGAGGAACTCTCCGAAACACTTCGACTGTGTCAAGAATCGAGCAAGACGGACCAGCAACAGCATCTAACAAGTCTAGTCGACGTCCGCTCAACCGACAGCGTCAACGACTTTGTACACGCCATTGCCCGCAAATACGGCACCATCAACCACGTTTTCAATTGCGCAGGAGTCAACCCAACTAAGTTCACTATCGACCAAGTGACAGACGAATACTGGCAACAGCTCATCGACACGAACCTCAAAGGCGTGTTCGCCATGTCACGGGCTTGTGTTCCGTACATGCGAAGCAGTGCCTCCTTCGTCAACGTTTCGTCGTATTGTGGGCTGTACCCAACCGCTCAGTATGCAGTCTATTGCGCGACCAAATACGCAGTCATCGGGTTCTCAAAATGTTTGGCCTTGGAGCTCGGGGTCGAAGGCATACGGGTCAATGTCGTTGCTTCCGGCACGATCGAGACGCCTTCGAATATCTCGGTGCGAGCGGGCCCTGAGCGACTCCGTGCTGTCGCAGAGGGCATTGCTTTACGGAGAGTGGGAACTTCTGAGGAGGTCGCGGATGTGGTGACCTTTCTGTTTAGTGATGAGAGTAGGTACATGAATGGTAGCGTTGTGGAGGTTGATGGAGGAATGGGCATGGGCAGCTGATGAACACATTGCCGACATCTTGTGTGAAAAGAAGGCTTTGCCGCTGCGAGAGGGGTTCTAGCATCTACAAAATGCTATCAGTGTATTCATCTTTTAGTGGCAGGTGGCATATGGGAGACAATCTTGATACGAAACGATATTGACTGCATGGATGACTGGGTAAGACTCCCCTAGATGGTCAACAAGCCGCAGCCCTGGTCCGGACTGTACCTAGGTAGCTACATCGCTCTCGGATTGCTCTGGGAGTGATCTGTATATGGTCAGTATATGCATCAGCATGTTTCTGACGAGGCGCTGATCATGAGAAGAGATTAGCGCTGGCCTCGAGTCAATTGATAAGGATAAAGTCCTCCGGCCTTCCCGGAAATGTAATTTAATAATACAGATAAGATATAGTACAAGAAATGCTTCTTTGCTCTTGGTGATGTAATTCAATCCAGGAACTCCATGACCAGCCGAGGAATGCGATCAACCCCTTCTCCTCTCATAGCGCTGACAGGAACAGCGCACACCTTTTGCCTCCAGCCATTGGCATGGCCACTGGGGTGCTCCATCTCGCCCTTCTCCACCGCGACAAGATACTCCCGCAGCCTCTTGAACTGTTCTTGTGTTTCTGGAAGATCGGCCTTCGTAGCAACAACGAACCACGGTTTCGTATGAATGGGCGGTAAAGTCAGCGATGGCAGGCGTTTTTGGCTAGGTTCGGGGACCTCGTTCTCAACCTGCAGCTCAGGCAGACCATGCGCTGGTGGCACCCACGTCAGGGGATCCTCAACCTCTGCGACAGGAGGTTCAGTATCGCGAATCCGCTCGTATTCGCCCACTTCGTGCCACAAGTTCTTCAACCCTTGAATAGGGTCGCCTGCACTGAGGTCCACCACGAAGGCTAGGATCCCTGCGCGTTCAATATGCCGGAGGAAGCCCAGTCCCAGCCCACGGTCCAGATGCGCGCCTTCAATCAGACCAGGTATATCAGCGATAGTGAAATTAGTGCGCGGGGCCTTGCCGTGCGACTCGACGAGTGGTCGTCCCTTATGATCATCAATGACCACGGTGCCAATATTGGGAGACAAGGTCGTAAACTCCCAGTTCCCAACGCGAGTCCGACTATTAGTCAACGACCGCAAGAGGGTACTTTTTCCCGCATTTGGTTTGCCCACCAGGCCAACATCAGCGAGCAACTTCAACTCAAACTCCAATTCCAAACGCATGCCGCCTTCTCCTCGCGACGCGAAATTCGGCCGCGGAATCGACCGAGACACCCAATGCGGATTACCCAAGCCACCAACACCCCCCGCCGCCAACAAAATGGGCTTATCCATATGCCGCGACAAATCCAAATGGATCGGTGCCTGCGGTTCCATAACCGCAATCTGCTGTCGACGCGGCGGGTTCCGCGGGAACACCGTGGTCAAAAAATCCGACGGGTTAGACCCCGGATAAAGCACCCAGCGATCATGACGAACAGACGGCAACCCAATCTCGTCCAACTCATCCGGCTGAGCGTCCTGGAGCATCAGCCGCCGCTTCCTCATGCGAGCCTGTTCCTCCGCAATGGGGTCGTAGCGATCCACTTCCCGTATGACCGTGCCGACAGGCACCTGGATGAGCACATCATGACCCCGTTTGCCTCCTTTGCTTTTGCCCTGGCCGTTTTTCCCCCGTCCGGCCTTGATGATGCCGCGTCGCGCGAGCTTATGCAGACTGGTGATCCCTTCCACCGCTTGGATGTAGATGCTCCCGCCACTGCCGCCGTCGCCGCCGTTCGGGGGCCCTTCTTCCACGTACTTCTCCCGGAGGAATGAGACACAGCCGTTCCCGCCGGGGCCGGCGTACATTGTCGAGCGGCATTTGTCCTGAAATATGAACCGCGAGTAGTCTTCCGGGGAGGGGTTCAAATGCGATGATTCGGGGGTGTCGTCAGAAATGATGTCGACATTGGTGGTGTGGTTAGGGTCGGGGACGGTGCTGTAGAGATGGTAAGGGGTTCGTGTCGTTGCAGGGAATATGCGCGCAGTTGGCCGGAGGAAGAGCGGAATTGAGAGGCGTATTCGAGGGGTCGTCATGATGGTGGGGAAAGGTTCGGTATTGCTCCTCTGCAGAAGAGGTGCCGATTATGTTGAATATTATATTGGGATTTGCCGTCAGGATTTCATGATTGTGTGGTTGTGTCTTGTAGATGGGATGCTGAAAATATCAGACGATGTCGCTGATGCTATCATCACAGAATATTTATCACGTGATGTTATCGGCTCTGATAAGCAGCAGCATTGATGTCACCGACATTGAAATCAACGACCGTCTGCACCCACTGGTCAGCATCACTGCTCGCTTTAGATACATGTTGCATTACATCTCAGGCCCCTTATGCCTGAGTAGTGCGCTAGACTGCGAAATGTTGCCTCTGGCTTAAATGGTGTTACGGTGAAGAAGAGGGCGGATTCCGCTTCCTGAGGATCCACAACGAGGAACTTGGGGGAGGATAATATACTACTCGCTCCTTCACCATGGCAGAAGCGAATTAGACGCGATAGGAACTGGTCTCGTGGTCGAAACTTTTCTAGCTGATGGGCGGGAGAGGTCTTAGTTCAAACCTGACCTCACTCTTTCTTCCGCCCACCCTCCTGAGTCCAGGCGAAGAAAACATACAGAAACGCCGCGTTTTTGACAGGCGGGGGGGAGGATGTAACCATCGACGAACATGAAAAATTCGGATGGGAGTTTCGATTGGAATGCAATACTTGTCATGGTAGCACTGATACAATGCGAACCCAGATGTGCTTTGAACAGTTCATCTCCCAGTGGCGCGTGCTTGGTTTGAAGCGGCGATGGCGGCGGAGGCGGCCAGGAGGAGATTAAGGTAGTAATGGAGATCTCCATGCTGTCATAACTGGGAGAAGCGGGGACCTGGGTGGTTGTATGGATGTGCTGGTTGATTGAGTTGCTTGGTTGAGCTGGCCATGACATGATTCCGAAACGCCATGGATATTGATGACCTTTCGCTCTGCTGGGACTGTACACCTTTGAATATCATGGTGAGAGGATGAAAGCGCTCAATAGGGACCGCCAGTTGAAGACGCCTCAGTCGCTGGAGACGAGGCTTTGCTCATCTACAGGGATCTATACAGGGATATATATCTCTAGACATCGAAGGTCCTAAACTCCGTCGGGAATAGAAAAACACCTTTATACAATAACACTATAGAAGTAGATCATGTCAATTTTGTTGGTCTACTCTAACTAAGCGACAATCTTCCCCTCTCCAAGAACAGCGGGACAACGGGCAGTAGAGCAAACCAGGGGTATATAATTCCATGAAATGGCCTTCTTGTTGTCCTCAAGGGCGATGACCGTTGTGTTTGTCCTTAGAATCGCATCTAACTTCGCAGCGTTTCTCTCCTAGGATGAGTAATATTATAGACCTAGTGTACTCTACTTATTCCCATATTCAAACTACTACACTAGCAGGCCGTGCAGCATAGGCGGATCCAAAGATTCAGCATGAAAACTCCTCATCTATTGAACATTTCATTGCGCGCGCTTAATGCCAATCGGTGTGAAGAGGAACAACCAGATTCTAGATGGACCCATCTACTGTCAAAGTTATCGACACTGTCGTATACACGGAGTAAGTTCCGTTTTCTGCTCACCTACTAGCCACCTTCTGGACCCTCCGTTGGCGCTAAGGACATGTTTCGAGATACCGGTTGCGAGGACATAGCATGGGGGTACGGAGTACTAGACAGCATAAACAATAGAAGGTTATCTATCATAGCCTCAAGATGATGAAGAAAAAGCCGTCATCTGATTCGTGAGAGGTATAGGGTTTTTACAGTATACTGTAGAATGATTCTCGATCTACTCCGTATATCCAACGCTGCTACCCTTCCAAGAATGATTAATTACGCTATCCCAAGATCCAGACCTTCGTTGACATAATTTCAGCAACTTCAGGGTCGAGACTCTTGTCACGCGACAACCCAGTTCTGGGAGAATCGGCCCATATGGTTCGATCAACGGGCCAGCGACAGCTGAGATGAAAAAGAAAAGAGGCGAGAGCGGGCCACGAAGGCTGGAATTTCCAAGAATGAAGGACACATCGTGTTCGAGACCGTCGACGACTATTGACCTGCGGGGGTGACATGATGGGCAGACCGACGTGGGGGGAAATCCATGCCCGCCGGCGAGAGGATTATGCGTCGGGGACGAGAGGGAAGTGGGTGCTGGAGCGTCAGGTGCACCGCGTTTCATCTCATCGCAGGATGGTTGGCGTTGTACATGCCGGTCAAGCCGGAGCGAACAAAGGTCATCATGATTGTCGCAACCATTCCGGCGGACGACTGCCAAATGTCGGTAAACGGGGGCGTATCTAGACCGCAAGTTGAGGGGCCGAATCCGCGACGGCGCGAAGGATTGCAAAGTCACCCGTGGCGACCGGAGGGCTGCAGGGCGCATGAACAGCGAGAAGCGTGAGAATGACATTGTCCGCGGGGGTTCCTTCCAGGGACGCATTAGCACATCCGCCAGTGGATTCCCGATGTATCAACTCCCCCGAGGATCGGAATGCGAGGCGGCCATATAGATCGCCGCCCATCATTAGCGGACGGACTCTATCAATCCGGGCCCCCCCAATACTTCCTGCCGGACGATTCATATTGGTCTCAACAGACGATGGGAATCGCTTTGTCGAGCCATATTAAATCAGAGCCACAAGGTTTCGTCTGACAGATCGATGGGACCAATCAACGACCTCGGATGCCGATCCAACGCCGACTTTGCGATCTGTAGGATTTCTGTCACTTCCTCCCCGGGACGTGACAGATGCAAAAGTACCTCCCGTTCGTGTGGATACATGCCTCTAGACTCTGGATCTGGACAGCCCAGATCCCGTCACCCGCCCGATCCAGGGCTTCCAGGCGTTATCGATCCGGGTTACAGATGCAGCCTGCCGACTCGGGCAGCTTCCAGGACCATGGAGGAGCATGTTGGGATACCCGTCTTCAGCATCCTTCCCGACCGGCATGCGTCCCCGTACCCCCCGGCATGGATCCCGACGCCTTCAGATCCCTCCAGGTATAGTCTGGATCCAGCAGACGGACCGAGGCGGACGTGCGGCAACAGCGGAAGGCCCTCTTCAGCCATACAGACCACGCCCTGGGGACGAGGCTGTGTACGGCTGGCTACGTGCCTTACTCCATAGATACCTAACTTTCTGTGGATAGGTAGGAAAGGGTCTGCTCCGATCCTATCAGACCAGTGAGCACAGCTGCTGCTGAAACACCGAACACCGGTCCGGACAGATCGAATCAACGAGGCACATTGCGCGCAGATCGGGTGCTTAAGTGGGCGGGTAGGAGGGAGGACGCTCGATCCCACGATGCAGCCTGCCCATCCTCGCCGTTATGCCAGAGCCAGAGCCATTGCCCCGGATAGGTAAACAGTTTCGGTTGTTTCTTTGTTTCCTTCCGAGTTGCACAAAGGCAGGCCCTGTGCGTTAGGACGGTGTGTGTCTGACTGCAGCCAACATGTATCCCTGGATAACCGACATGATCAGACTACATGGTATGGGATGTACATACATACATCTATCGGCGCAGTCCACCTGGGCAGATTGGCGCCTGTTACTACCGGCAGATGTATTGACGCACGTCTATCAAAAAAGTAGGTATCCATGGTGACTGGCAGCCTCCGGGACTATCAATACCTACTCATGACAGACGCACCACCCAGCCTGACATGACTCGACATGAACAGACGAGACGACCAGATAGGGGAATCATTCAACCCAACGCTGCTGGTTGAATCTAGAATCCTGTTCATGCAGGAGGGGACATGGTCCATCGTCCGTCTGTTGACGGAAGACATCCCCGTGCCCACCGACGCAGTTTGCTTGTCACGACGTAATGCGTCTGCTATCAGGGCGGTCCCTACCTGTCTGCGACGTACGTCGGCATCGACAGATGTAGCGCATCCATGCAGCGTCTGTACATACTCGGTCGACGGTCTCAAGAACCCGAGGGCTGTGAGCAGTGCCACGACGGTCCCGTGTCACCGCAGGCGTCTGCAACCACACCATACAGATAGGTAGGGGACCTATGTACCTAGATTATAGTGTAGGTACTTTGTCAGTCGGGCACCTGTATGTAGTAGATTCTCAACGCCCATTGGCGGAGCGGCATGGGATGGGATGAGAATCACATCACCACCGCCCATCATTTCCCAGGTTCGTCGCCATGTAAGTTATAAGTATGTCCCACTACTCCTCCGTACTGATGTGATGGACTCGCGTTGTACGGGAGTGACGGCAGTGCCATCACATCGAAAGGATCAGCTAGTTCCATAGCGAATGGACGAGTTCATTTTCCCCGTGAACTGGTCGAATGGTCTCTCAGGTCATCACACCTTGTCCCCCGGCGCGGTCCCTGGCGCTAGGGGAGAAAAAAAAAAAAAAATACCGACTCAGACGGCCTCCACGACCTGCACGTTGGGTCGCGATGATCGAATCGGTTCCTCACAAGAGCCTGTCGTTCGACTTGACCATTGCCTCCTTCAGACCGGGGAGGGGGAAGGAAAGATAGGTCCACAGTGGAACCGCTCCAGCTCCACGGACAATTGATCGATGGGCGAATGGGAGATCGGAGATGGTCCCGCGAGAAAGGGGAGAGTGGTTTGGGGACGGTCTGGCGGGACGACGATACTTGCTTGGACGGGACTAGACGTCGACTAGCATGGCGCCCGTTTTGCGTGCAACTCACATGATGGCTGAGGGTGACTGAAAAAGACGGCGGGGGGGCAATAGTGAGTGGGTTCCGGAAGGCAAAAGCCCATTCCCCAGGAGTAGAGGGACGGGAAAAGTACGAGACTCAACCCACCAGACTAAGGTACATACGTACTAGTAGAGGCAACACGGCACTGGGACAGCTGAGCAAACCCGACTAAATTAGTCCGTCTCAGTCGGCCATTGCCTACTCCGTAGATCCACGATACCGATCCGTCCCCGCGGCACCGGATCATGGATCCCGTTCGTCGTCTTCACCAATCCTTCCGCCCCGTCTTCTGGGCCTTCAGGATGTGATTAGGCCGGTAGCTGAAGACAGGAGGATTTTTCTCGCCACCAGAGGGCTAGCGAAGTACCGGCCTACCAACCGCCCGCGCGGGACTGGAATGTGAGGTACTCCGTACCAAGACAAAAGTCTCACCTGGTCCTCGAGCGGGATCGCCCTACGCAGTCAGTGAGTGGTACTTTAGTTTGTTTTCTGGATCCCGTGTTTCTTCCTCCCCTTGGGTTCTGTCCAGTCTGGCGCTGGGCAGTGGAAGGGGGATTAACTTCCGGCTCCCGGCCCAGAACGAGAAAAAAGAAAAATCATCCAAAGTAAGAAAAAAAAAAAAAAGAAAAAAAAAAAGAAAGACGGACGGCATCATCCCATTCCACTGCATCCCGTACATATTTCCCCCTTGAAAAGTGGACCCGATCACCCGGCTGTCCTGTCCTCCTCCCGGTCGATGATGCCAGAGGTACGTACGTCTGGACGTGAGGGGCGGAAGGTAAAGTACCTTTCCCGTTTCCCCGGGTCCCCTAAACCTTGAAAGGGTGGTTTTTCTTTGTGTCCTTCCGTAACACGGGTTCCTCTTCCGGGAATGGGGGGCGACATTGTCAGGAACCAGGCCCCAAGGACTCCGGAGAGGCAACGGAAAGTACGGACCAGGGACGGTACTTTGTTGGTTCCGGGGAAGATCCCCGGCGTTGACTGGTGGGTGCTGGGGGGCGAATCAGCAGACTCACCGCGGACATCGTTTCACATCATCGCCCCTGGTGGGATCTCCAGCGTGGCGTCTGGGTCTGACGATTGGCTCGGGGGAAACGATCCGCTCCCGAGCCCATAGTACAAAGCCGAGGGGTCATCATCCAAGGTACGTACTCCGGAGTCGTACTATGTACCTTACAGAACAGACTACCCCTAGTCCGGATGGGTCGTATGTCCCTCCCACCCGGGAAGAGAGTGGATGAAGCAGGCGAAGGAGATTGACAGAACGGTCCCAGTGGAGTCGATGGATTCTGGACCTCACCAGCTCCCCAGATAAATTACCTACTGATCGGACAGAGCAGTGGAGATGAAGCCCGATGGTGGAGGACTGATCCGTATGTGTCGGCTTCCAATAATTATTGCTGCGTCGCGTCCAACCGCCCGATCGAGCCGGGTGCGGCGTGATGGGATGTGACTGGTAAGCGCCAGGGATGAGGTCTTTGAGTCCGCCACTTCCGCACTCGCATCGGCTGCTCCAAGGGCCTGGAAATTGACCGGTCCATTCATGGGCCGACCGCTTGAAGGATCCTCTCTTGTCAGGTCTTGTCTTACTTTTCGTTTCTTTTTCCTGCGATAAGAATAGCCCTCGTCTATGGATCCAAAGCGACTCCGGAGATGCGACGTCCAAGGTTGCGTCCGTGGGTCAGACGGGGTTCTGGAAACTTTCCGTGCAGGGGCGTCGACTTCCAGGGTTGGCGGCCGTGGGAACATCCCGGCACGATGTACCTTGCCGCTCTGGGTACTCCAACCAATCTCCTACTCCAACCGACTCGGTCATCCCAGTCGTAGAGATGATCGTCTTGGTGTCTGGTCCGTCAAACCGAGAGACTCGTATCGTACCGACGTAGTCCCAACCTTCAAGCATCCTGGCCCACGATCTAGCCCTGACTGGACACACGGGTACTAAATCCCCTCGGCTTTCGATGCCTCGAATCGACAATATGCTATCGCCAACAGCGCCTACAACCCTGGAAAGGACGTCCGTCGATCGGGGAAAGGTCGTCGGAAAAAGTCTCATTTCTTGCCGCAGGGTTGGCTTGGAGACTCTCGCGATCTCTCCGTGGGAGGTGATCGTAAAGTTTCGGTTGCGGGCCCGACAGTCTGGCACGCAAGATGCACGTTGAATGCGATCGAGCCAAACAGAAGTCCGTGGCGTGAGCTGGTCGAGCTGAGGGACCTGATCGGGGGAGGAATCTGGCTGTAGAAAGGGTTCAGACAGCCACGGACTATGAGACCGACGCTGTTTTTTGCAAGAGAAATTAAGGACACAGAATCTCCATATCCACAGGAGCAGTAGGTGTCTGTATCTGTCAGAGGGAGGGGTTTCCCCTCCCCTCGAGCGTACAGGACATGACCATCGTGATAGACCGAGGAGGGGCCAACGAGATGCGGTGTATTCCACACCGCTCCTCACGTTGCAGTATCTCGCGTCACGGAGAATAACCCGACTTTTCGGTGAGTATTTGGCTTCCGCGTCCAGGGAGGAGGGGCTCGGAGGGGAAATTGTCAGGAAATTGTCATTGATGATAGATCAAGGGGGATGGGGACTGGGGTCGGCATGGGATTGGATGCCGGAACGGCCATGGTTTCATACTCCTCCGGATGGCTCTGCGACGGGCACAGTCCCCCGGGGAAGTCAGCTCGCGATGATGTATCGCGGGGCAGGCCATGACCCCGCCGACATAGTCGCCCATCCAGCAGAGCTCATGCCTCGGTCAACGCATGGTCGGAGGAGAGGGAGGTCGTCGAACGTGGCTGTGTGTATCAGATCCGGTCGTGTCGCCGGCTCACCGTATGTTTGAAGGCGGCGTCCTGCAAGGTCGACCAGGGCTCGTCGACTGATGTGAACCTGCAGTTGTCGGGGCGACTGCATCGCACGATTTCATTTCTGCCCAAGCTAGCAGTGTACCGGCCTATGAGGGCCATCGCGAGCGAAATAAACCCCCGGACAATGCGGCGTCCGCGCAAGGATCCTGACAGATACCAATGTTGTTCATGCTCCGACATGCCCCGCCTTTTCCCCCCTCCTCACCGCTTACTGTCGGGGCTTCTCTGCGCCCTGATTGCCCTCTCCGTCAGACCAGTAAACAAGGTTATTACAGCTGCAGGGCATCCATTGTCAATCGGCCAGCACCACACCGATCCGCCACGGTTGTTGTCTGCCAGATGTCGCTGTCCTCGCCCTACACCAATCGTCTCCGCCAGCGCCTGCTGCCAGCATACAAGACCAGACGCACATGATCACCCGGGCTGCATCCATCCCGACCGCGACATCATTTCTTAGGCACATCATGATGACATTTCAGCCGGCCCCTCCCCTATCAGCTCCGAAATGTCCGAATGGTCGTCAGGAGGGACACGACCGTGATCACTTGAGCGGCTAGGAGCTCTCTTGCCCGATGGGATTATTCTATCCGCTTTAACCGGCTTCCATGCAGTCCGTCCGCTCGTTGAACCGCACGGCGAGCGCACCGCATGTCGTCACCGCCAGATCATCTCCCGTCGTCCGGCAGGAGACCCGCTAGTCCTCCGGAGCATCGCAACCGCCTGAGCACGAGAATCCTATTCATCTGCATGGCATGCATTGGGTGGACGCGGTCGATTTGACCCCGTTCCCAAGACGTTCACACGATCGAGCCATCGGGCGGAACAAGCCAGGAAGACCACACATTGGCCGGGACGAGAGAGAGATGGCCCTCGTGTCATCATGATCGCTTTGCATGCGCTTCCCTCAGGGCTGCGCCGCGTCGACGTGGAGGCTGTGGATTGTTTACTTCGATATGATCGCCTGGAGGGGGTGATGGTTAGGGTTGCATCCTTCCCGCGTGGGAACCACGGGTGTTCCTCCGATGGTGCTGCGCTGCTTGGTCTCCTGGAAGTACAGAGAAGGGGTTCTGAAACTCCATCCCCACGTTCCCTCTGCACCATCACGCGCTGCCTGACGGACGCTGGTCCGACGGGGGGGGGAGCTCCAGCAGTGACGTTGCACATCCCCCACGACGGACCTTGGTTCCTAACGGTGAAACCCCACTAGGTATTCCCCTAGTAGATAACCTTACTCTGTACCCTACTTACAGGTACCTACCTATCCCGGAGTAGGTACCTACTCCCCAGTCGATACCTACCGAGCTGGGTCCCGCGGTACATAGACACTATGATTGTACAAAAAAAATAAGTATCTTACGGTCCAACTCATCGTCGTATCGGTCAGCAGATTGCCTGCAGCCCTCCTTCTATCGGGCTTCTTCCCTTTTCTTTGTCCCCTCCGACGGCGGTCTCTGACTTGCAGCGCTCACAGATCGGAGCTGCACCCGCCAGGGACTATGAGATCGTCTAAAGCATGGCAGTCCGGTTGACGACGATACTACCGGTTCTGGATGATCTCCATGGATTGTTGTGCGCATGACTCCTGTGTTCGGGTCTCCAGGTACGGCGTCCGTACACTGTATCACCGGAAATGGTGACCAGATCCAATGAGGACGTCCCAGTCCACCCAGCTCTTCGTCCCGATCATTGCTCGTCCTGTACCTAAGGGAATTAGCTGTCCGCCGTGTATCCAATAATCTCGACCTTAGGGCATCGCGCCTTTTACCGACTTTTCGCATGGGCCTGATAGTTTCCCCTCCAGAAGAGGGAAGACACCAGATACGCTGGTTTATTTCCGATCTACGGAGAACACAGGCGCCCGTACCTCGAAAACTTATTACCCATCCTCACAGTCCGCAGGTACCTACGTACTAGGTAGGTAGGTCGGTAAGACGGAGAGCCTTCCGGAGTGCAGCAGCTCAGCCTGATGAACCGTTCTGATTCGCGCTTCTGATACCTTTCCTCATCCCCCCCTTCAGATGAAGCTATGCATTACTCGTGCGAGTGGGACTGCGATCTCGGTTTAATGAAGTGACGTCAACGGAAATTCCACCGGCCCCTTTCCACCCTGTCCCTGGGGGAGGATCGTAACCGTCGTGGTCAGGGCGGACATCGCCCTGGTCTCTGTTGCGTCAACCGGTAGCGATTCTTGCCATTCTGAATCATGCGATTCTCGCAACAACGGCTCCGAGTCGGATAGAGGCGCTTGATTGTCATCCAGCCTGACAGAAGAAATTGAGCGGAATAGGGTTTCGACGACTATTTAATATTGGCTGCAACACTGGTTGGCCTCCTCGCTTCTCCGGTCCTGGGTCCTTTCTTGAGGGACGGGGTACTGTACTGGTACTCCATACAGTCGAAGGTACCTACCAAGGTTCCTCTTTAGCTCCCTCCCGACACCCACAGGTCTGGTCGGTCGTTCGTAGGAGGTAACCCGGGCGGTTTGTTTATTTTCCTGACCACCACAGGAGATTAATTCAGAATTGACCATGGGGAAAAGCGGTACGACGATGTCAAATTGTCGGCGACCAAACCAATGTCCCGAACCGGGAGGAGAAGGTCCGGGTACTTTGGGTACGAAGATACCTACTGACCGTAAGGGTCCCCGAGCCTCAGACCCACCGGCTGTTGTCTGCCGATGACCCTCCCTGTCCCAGCGACGATGCCCTTGTTCCGGCGTCCCCGTTCGTTACCTGACCCAACCCCTCTTTTCCTCTCAGATCGTCTATTTCCCTTTTCAAGCTTTCTTCCTTGGTCTGGCGTTTCCCGACTGGTTTGGACCAGTAGCCATCGGCGGCTCACACCGCATCTCATCACCACCCCCCAGATAAGGTCATTCTTTGGGGGGAATGTTTGTTGTTCGTCCACCCCTCCATGAATACCCTTGTGTCGCGGTGTACCTACGTGTATGTCTGTAGGTGAAGGTGCACGCGTGTGTCATTCCCATCCCTGTCCTGGATCTGAACATCAATCATGGCCCCGTTCATGAAACAT
>RHLO01000374.1:0-55015 GCA_003719415.1 Aspergillus olivimuriae | reverse complement strand
GGGAAAGACCGTTGGCCGGCGGTCTAATAAGCAAATCCGACAGAGTGAAGCGGGGGGGTGGCCAGACGATGGATGGCCCGGTCACGGTGTACGGCTTCGGAATGGCTGGACTGATTCGACCGGGTAAATCGAAGGAACAACCATCGAAGGACCAGAGGAACAAGCAGTGGTCGATCCCGGTGGAGTCGATGGGGTCACTGGAGTCGTGGGAGCGGGGGGCCACTTGATAGGAACGGGAAGGACCAAAGGAGCAAGTCCGGGGCTGTCGGAATGTAAGGCCGCGTGAGGTTGATGGAGTGGGACGTCTGGTTTCCCTCGCTCGGGTGATTACGATGCGAGCAATGGGATCGAGATCCGGTCCTCGTATTTATAGTCCTGTTGGTCCCCGCCAGTCGGGTCGGCAGTGAGGATGAGGATCATCCTGGTCTGAGGAATCTGAACTTCCGTGGGGGGGATCACAATGCATCTCGGTGGTACAGTACATGGTTCGCCCAGAAAAAGCAAAAACGAAACGAACCGTCCCTCCATCATCCTCTGCTCCGCTCCGTTGAACCCCCCGCCCCCCTCGGGTCAGGTACTCTGTACGGAGCAGTACCTGTCCTTACCGAATCCCCGCGGACCAAAGAGGAAATGACCCGAAGAAGCCCTGGTCATCCGATCTGGCCGCAACCGCAGCCTTTGCCTCCTGCTCGGTGGGAGGATTGGCTGTCTCGATCGGGATCCACCGGTCACGCGCCCGTCAAACTTCTTTTGCGCGACGCGTCAACCGACGATCCCGCCAGCAGCCCCTGCGGTGTACCGCTACAGACATTCCTCGTCCATCAGGTACTTACGACGGAAGTCCCTCCAGTGTCCCGGCGGTGGTGTCCCCGTCCCGCCGTAGAATCCGTCCTCCGTGCTCGGGAGGTCCATCCCCCGGAGACGTGATCCTCCGTCCCCTGATCGGATTCCTCCCCGGCGGTGCTAACCCCAAAAGGGCACTCACTCTATGCCTCCTCCGTACCGTAGGTATTACTCCGTCTTATTCTTATCATTATTGTTCCTCGGGGTACGGAGTATATACTAGTCCCTGGATCCTGGGGCTGGTCGAAAGGCTTGGCCTGCCCCCTTCTGCAGACTGCCCACACAATAGTACTTGGGCAGGCCATAGCCAAAAACCAACTTGCTCCTGCCAAGGAGAATCCTACCGACTCCGTACTCGTCGTAGTCCCAGTCGTCCCTTTGGACGGAGTGCAGGACCTCAGTACCGTACATACCACGGTACGTACCTATCGATAGATGCCTCGGAGAGCTCTCGTCTGAACCCTCCGTCCCCACCCAGACAACCCTTGCAGATCATCATATCCAATCTCCACAGAAGGATCATCCCTCACTATCGTGCCAAGAAGGACTACGGGCAAAGGCATGGGATCACCATGCCCCATACCTAAATACTCCCAAGGGACTCTGTACAGTACTCTAGAATACTAGTATCTATTACGATTCCCCTGGAATTTGCTGGGCTCCTCGGGGTGCAATCAGCAACAGACGGAATCCTGCGTCGTATTCCGTACCATCTACATGAGTATTCCGGGGAAGCCCACAAAATGTACGGGAGGGACTCCGTACTCCTAGGGACTCGGTCTGACCAGCGATCCATGATCGTCCCACGTCCATCAGTCTGCCAAGACCCATTGCACGATGCGTGGCGGTTTGATGCATCACAGATGGCCCAAGGGGGAAGTGCTGAAGGGACCCAAATGTTGGGAAACTGCCAAGATTCACTCTGGTGGAGATGAAGCACAGCTCACAGTCAGGGTGGCGGTGTTTCTGGGACATCGTTGGCGAAGGAGGGACCTACCGACCTCCAGATGATGTAGGTGTGCGCATCGTATCTTCCCCAGTCCTGGACCCTAATCCTCGGACAACACAGCTGGATCTCAAGCAATGGGAATGTCTCGGATCCCCACCCCAGGTAAGGAGGCTTCAATTGTTGCGCTGTTGCGATGGAAGGATTCTGGATGACCATGCTTCCACGGTCAACTACTCCGTACCTAGTTGAACATACGCTCCCTCATCACGAAGCATCACGAAGAATAATAAGAAAGCATCCATGGCCCTGCATCCGAGATAAGCAATCGATTAGGAAAAACGATGACACACACGACGGGCTGATTAAGACACGGAGCCAGGACGTCCGCGACGCAATTCCAGCGGACCATTGAAACGATCTACCATTGCGCTTACCGCTGCAGCAGAGACGACTAGTAGTACTCCGTACATCGGTAAGCTCGCCTAATTCCCATGCCCACCCGTGTATGAAAGTCCGGGATAGGCCGACTCCTGGACACCTGTCCGGTGGATTTGCCACGATTGCCCCTCGCAATACCTAATCATGGTGCGTACCGACTGGGCTCCGTGATGAGGTGTCCCGCTTGCCAAGTGCCTCCATCGAACTCCCCAATCAGTCTCCGACTTCATCCTCCATCAGAACCCCATACCGAGGGGCCTAGACCATCGTAAGCGCGGTATCTCCAGCATGCTGGTTCCTCTTGGCAAGACCACAGAAGGATCGACAGATGTACAGAGGTATTGCAGTTCAAGCTCGGTCGGTGGCGGGCCCCAGCAACACCAGCCATTCTGGTGGAGTGTGGAATCCCCAGATGGAGGCCAATGAGATTACCGCCGGAATGCGACACCATGCGGACGACAACTTGAAACCATCCGGATGCGTGGGATCACCTACGGCTTGCCTACTTTAGAGGGACCTCCATGTGTGTCTAGCCCAACAGAGTAAGGTGGATGAGCGACCACAGCGCAGGGCGAGTATTACATACGATGGTTCATTGTGTGACGAGGTTCTAAGTACAAGCTTCCTGCGTCTACTTGAACAACTTGGACACCGCAACCTCCTTGTCATCGTGCTTGTTGAGGATCTTGGCAGTGGCCAAGTCAAAGTCCTCTTGCGTAACGTGCACCCGCCGCTCACGAAGGGCATACATGCCGGCTTCGGTACAAACGCCCTTCAATTCGGCCCCGGAACACCCGTTCATCTTCTCTGCGATCTTGGTTAAATTGATGCCTCGGGTGAGGTTCATGGACCGCGAATGGATCCGCAAAATATCCGCACGAGCCTCAACGCTAAGCAAACAGGGGAACCACCGGTTAGTGACCAATCTGAAGGAAAGTATGGAAGCGCTCCAGGGAAGGGGGAACGTACGACGGTGGGGGAAACTCAATCTTTCGGTCAATTCGCCCGGGCCGCAGCAAAGCCGGATCCAGAATATCCAGTCGATTGGTCGCCATGATGATTTTGATGTTCTTGGTGGGCTCGAACCCATCAAGCTGGTTCAGCAGTTCTAGCATGGTCCGCTGGACTTCGGAATCACCACCTCCTGCCGAATCTATACGGCTGGATCCAATACTATCGATCTCATCCATGAATATAATGCTAGGTGCATGCTCCCGAGCCATGACGAAAAGCTCGCGGACCATGCGGCTACCCTCGCCAATGTACTTCTGCACCAGCTCTGAGCCACTCACTCGGATGAACCGACAGTCTGTGTGATGCGCAACCGCCCGTGCAAGGAGAGTTTTGCCGGTTCCCGGGGGTCCGTACAGTAGAACACCCTTAGGTTGCGCAATTCCGAGTGACTCAAAGAGTTCCGGGTGCTTGAGGCCCAATTCGATGACTTCTTTGATTTCCTTGATCTGCTGGTCCAGGCCACCAATCATGTCGTATGTGCTATCGGGGACCTTTTCGACCATCATGAGAGAGACCAACGGATCAACAGACGACGGCAACATTTTCTCCAGCTTGTAAGAGTCGGAAAGAAGAGCAACTCGCTTCCCAACGGTCAGCTTGGCGATGTCGACTCCATCGGCGATATCGACCACTATATGGATGGCAATCCCGTCAGTCGCGTAGAAAACGAGGGCCGGCAACGAGGCGGACCTTACCGTATTTCCCTTCCGGGTGTACCTTCACAAGGACCTTCTTGGTGCTCATGACCTTCACCACTTCACCGACGTAGGAACCGGGCTGTTGAAGGAGGCCCAGTTCCTCTCGCAGCAGTCGCACTCGTGAGTTATAGTCATTCCGCTGCGCTTCCAACCTCCGTAAAACCGCTTGGCCCTGAATAATCTCGAGCTTCATGCTCTCAATCTTATTGCGATAATAGTTGTCGAGCGCCATGATGGACGGCAGAGGGCGACGCTCGGGATGATCAGCCACGCAACCAGTTGTTCAATGACACGACGTTTTGAGGATCCCGCAATTCTTCAAGGTTGCCGAAAACCCAGTCGAGCCAAGCAGACGACGAGAAGGTCGATGCAAGAAGTGATAGAAGGTGCCGTAGAGCAAAGTGGATTGCGAGAAGTCTGGGGAAGAGGAAGAGAGAGCTCAGCTAAGCTGCCCGGGCGAGCTCGCGGATGGATTGCTGATATCAGCAGCGGACGAAGCCCAGCCACGTCATCATCAGCCACTGTCATGCCTCAGGCAGCAGCTTGTGGCTGTGGCCTCTACCGGTACATTTGCACGCCGCTACCTCGATGTCTCGAGAGCCTATCGAAGTATACCCAGAACTCAGTATTCGACTAAGATAGCTGTCTACCTTGATGACCGGTCGGTAATCCGTATCCCCTCCGCTATTGCCTCTCCGTCCTGGGTGTAATGCCCTTCCGCTGGTGGCGATCGGTGGTACCTTGAGGTACATCATTGCCTGCCGTCCTGGGTACTAGTACATAGTACTACCTACTACTTACCTGTACCGGAGATCCTCAGTACACATGACGACGGTCCCGGTCCTCCATCCTCCTGTGCAGTCGGTGCATAGGAATTGATTTCGGCGACTCCAAGCCGTCATATCGCCTTTGCCCTTTGTTTCTCTTCATCCCATGAGGTCTGAGTGTCGCATGGCGAGTCCTCAGCTGACTGCGGGGACCCTTATCTCATGATCTAACCTATATCCAGTAGAGCTTAAGACCTGACATTGCTGCCTTTTGACTTTTCGCAGTCGCGTCTTTTCCCCTCCATCGCGCGCAAGCTCTCTTTCTTCCTCCCTTTCGTCGTAACTGGGGGTTCCTCTGGTGTTGTTTTTTCTTGTTTCTTGTTTTTCTTTCCCCGCCTTCCAGTGCTGGTCACTCTCTGTGTCAGTTTTCCTCTGTGGCCCCCTTGACACCTGAGTTTCTCGGGCGTCCTTCGAGCTTCCCAGCCTCCTCAATCTTCAAGCCCCCTCGACAAAGAAAAATAAAATAAACAATATAAAACACGTGGCGGACTCAGAACAGAAAACGTGTGAAACAGTCAAACCAAAGACCCAAGCAATCCTGAAGGGATTCCGCGAGCAGTCATGTCTGAACCTCAAAGAGGAAGCGCAGAGGCTCCGAGTCCTACACAATCAGAATCCCCTTCACATGCTGCCTCCAATGTCAATGTACAAGGCATTCCATCAGGAGCGACTCGGCAATCCAGAGCGCCCGGACAATCCAGGAGAACATACGGTACAGTCATCCCATTCATGACGCGATCGGCTACCACTGACGGCTTCGGTTCTCTTCCATCGCAGGCACGCTCGATTCATCGGATAGGATGGTGTCGGAACGTTCTTACGAAAGTCAACCGGAGAGCTCAACGTGGAATCTACCGACTTCGTCCATGGCCCCTCTACCGTCCGATAAACAAAGAAAGCCTCCAGTGACCCGACGCATGTCCTCCAAGCGCCAACCTCACAAGGGCCAGGAATTCTCTACAGAAGATGATGTTCAAGAGGTCGAGGAAGATATTGCCATGCAACAAGCGACAAACCCACAGCCCTCTCCAAGAATTAGACCCCTCAGGCAGGAAAGCTCCACTTTGAGGAGAAGGCACACTGCGCGTATGAATCCGACGCAGGAAGAATCCGATGTAGACGCAGATGAGGACACAGATCTACCAGCACCAGGAATGGAGGATTCCATGATGGCACTATCGTCCCGGCACTCTGACGGTGAAGCTCCATCTGATGCCGAGGAGGGTCCTTCTGGTGGTGGTAGCGACGAGAATGATGAGGATGAAGACGTCAGTGATGCAGAGAGCTTCACACTGAAAGATCGTCAACAGGCCATTAACGAAACACACCCATTCGGTATACGGATATGGAAACCTGCATTGTATAAGAAGAGTCGCTCTGTTGAGAAGACTGCTGAAGGGGACATTCACTCGTCCCCTGGAGGTCAGGTGGGAAACATGCTATTCCTAACAAACCTCCTATGGACAGTGTTTTTCGGTTGGTGGCTCGCTCTGGCTGCCCTGCTTGGGGCAGTCGCATGCTTCATATTCGCATATTCACCTAGTGCCGTCGAATACGGAAGGGTTTTCTCAGGTCTTTCTTGGTATCTCATATACCCTTTTGGATCATTTGTTCGCTTGGACACCGATGAAAACTACGCCGAGGAGGATGAAGGCGAAGGTCGCAGCATTAGCGAGTATGAGCAATGGCAAAATGGCGACTTAGAACATGGTGGGCTATTTTTCGGCCCTCGCCGCAATCGGTCCCTTGTTGGCAGAAGAAGAAACAGCATCGACTCTGCCAGTGAGCAAGACAGCCTACTTGGGCGGACTCCCAGACGCAGCTCAGAGAATAGCCCCTCGGGACACCCCAAACGGCGGTTGTTTGGGCGTGGCGAATGGACTCTCGGCCGTGTTGTCTTCTTCATCTTTTTCTATTTCCTGGTCGGCCCTCTGATGCTCCTGGTGTCTCTTCTCTGTTGGCTCTTGGTCTTCTGGATCCCAATGGGCCGAGTCACCATCATATTATTTGACCATCTCCGTCGACATCCCCTGGCCCTTTCATATCACTCTGACACGACCTATAATCGACTACCACCCGGTTCCTCCTCCTCCATCCTCTTATGCACATATCGTGCTGCTGGCTTGCGGTACTGGAAGTATACAGTAGGGGGAACCAACATCTTTTTGATCAACCTTCTGGGAGTTGTAGTGTTTGTTATCGCTGACTACTTCCTTCTGGATAAAACTCTGGGCGTTCAGGGTTGGTTGACACATCCTGGCTTCATCTTTACACTTGCTCTTCTCTCTATCATCCCCCTGGCCTATTTCATCGGGCAGGCTGTTGCTTCTATTTCCGCACAATCATCAATGGGGATGGGTGCGGCTGTGAATGCGTTCTTCTCGACTGTCGTTGAAGTTTATCTCTACTGTGTCGCTTTGACCGAGGGCAAGGGCGCTCTTGTTGAAGGCAGCATTATTGGCAGTATATTTGCAGGCATTCTCTTCCTTCCCGGGCTTTCCATGTGCTTTGGCGCCATCAAACGCAAAACACAGCGTTTCAATGTCAAATCCGCCGGCGTCACGTCTACCATGTTAATGTTCGCCGTGATTGCCGCATTCGGGCCGACGCTCTTCTACCAAATATACGGCAGCGTGAGTATTACCCTCTACGTGCTGGTCTTCATATCAACTAATTCGCCATCTTACAGCATGAGCTTAACTGTCATCCTTGCTTTGACACCCCCGGGGCAGCGGCCAACGATTGCCGGCGTTGTTACTTCTCCCAAGTACCCGCTGTAAATGACAGTTTCTTCAGGAAAGCTGTCCAGCCATACTCATGGATTGCAGCTTTGTTTCTGTTTTTGTCCTATGTGATCGGTCTATGGTTTACTCTCCGAACTCATGCTGCGCTCATCTGGGCCACAGAAATTGAAGAGAAGAAAGCGGCAGCCCTTTCTCAAGAACACTCGGTCTATGAATCGAGACACCTTTATCCCGGCGGTCAGCCTGGGGCCTCCGGTGGACTCGCAGGGTCGAAAGGTTCTGTTCGTGATTCGCAACTGTATAGGCGGATCCTGGGTCAGTCACTGAAACATGTCGGTTTGTCGGACGGTGCCGCGGAACCTGGGACGGATCAGGCAGAATCCAGCACCTCGCATGACAAGGGCCCTACTCCATACCTCGTTCCTCCAAGGTCGGGGGGTGAGGGCAGCCACCCAGGATTTAAGAGATTCGCAGGGCTCTCCGGCGAGGAAAATGAGCATTTGGTCCGCCAGGTCACCGAAGTTGCAGCTACGGCAGCAGCTGTCGCTGCTCGTGATGCTGCGCGAGCACGCAAGCCATCGGTTCCTCACGCAACAGGGCGACATGGCGCCAAGAGCCCGGCAGATCCAGTCAAAGCCGTGTTAGAGGAGCAAGAGGATATCGGGCTTGAACAGGGTCATGCTGGTGGTGGCCACGATGCTCCTAACTGGAGCAAGGCCCGAAGCTCTATCATTCTCTTGGGGGCCACGTTTCTGTATGCGGTGATCGCAGAAATTCTCGTCAACACAGTGGATGTGGTGCTGGAAAGTGTGGACATTGATGAGAAATTCTTAGGTATCACTCTCTTTGCCCTGGTGCCCAACACCACTGAGTTCTTGGTATGTCAACAATCCCATCCTCCCCACCCCTCAGTCCTCTCGGTAAAACCCAGCTTACGTTCAAGTTATAGAACGCGATATCCTTCGCTATGAATGGCAATATTGCTTTGTCCATGGAAATCGGTTCGGCCTATGCTCTCCAGGTCTGCCTTTTGCAAATTCCTGCCGTGGTTCTATTCAGCGCCTTCTATGCTAGATTGCTAGATCCTTCGCAACTCCTAACCCACACCTTCAAGTGAGTTTACTTCTGTATCCTCAGTCTGGCAACAGACGTTACTGACATGTTTTTCATAAAAGTCTTCTTTTCCCTCAGTGGGATATGGTGTCGGTAATCCTCTGTGTTTTCCTTCTCTCGTATGTTCACGGCGAAGGGAAGAGCAACTACTTCAAGGGCTCTATTCTCGTCCTCACCTACCTCGTCGTGGTGATTGGATTCTTCCTGTCTGGGTATAGCAATCTCGACACTATGGGTGTTGACCGCTTTGACACTCTGGCTATTGGGCCCAGCGCTGAGAAGTTCTATACTGTTGGTCGATCCAAAAGCGGCAGGGCATTTTGATGGGCCAAGGCCCAGTTGTATGTAAGCGGTGAGTGGCCTTGTTGCTTAGGCTCTGATTTTGAAAGCTGTATTCTATCTTCTATAGGCTGTTCGGATTGTAAACGTGATTGGGGTGTACTTGAAGGATCATATTATCCCATGGCCGCTTGGTGAGTGTTTTCCTAAATGGATTCATGTTGTTTGGAAACGTTTCGGCCTATTTGCACGAGCAAAATCCGTATTCCATACAGGCCTAATTTCTGATTCTCCTTTCGCCTAAGATAGAAAACATCGAATAGTTCCAGCGTCGTACGTTCCAGGTTCTGTGAGATTCTTACTACGCCGTATGTAACAATGCTTCTGTAAATCTATAGCGATAACTAAGCTTGACTCGACCAGGTCTGGGCAGTTGTGAAAAGTAGATTGGGGATAAGATAGACACCGGCCAGCAATCATTCAGTTTATCAGATCGAGACAGCGGCTCGTTTCGGATAGAAATAGGAGCACGACATTCTTCATATCGAGTTTGACTGGTTGCATGTCAAGGGATGGGAAGAAGGGATTAAAAAAAAGAAAAGAAAAGAAAAGAGAAACTTGTCCCGAAAACATCACTTTTTGATAAGCATCAGTCCTATGCCAATTTCATCGTTGTAAAACCTCACAGGCATAAAGAAGTCAGCGTGAGATCATTATTTCCAGCCGGAGAAAGGACACAGAAGAATAGAATCACGGGAGCCATGCTTCATGTGCTTCATCTGATCAAAACCTTCAACTGAGAGCTTCATCGACGAGAGCCCGATATTCTTGTTGCTTGTAGCACTGCTCCAAGAACACAGTGTACTTGGCATTTAGCAAAGCAGTTTCTTTTCGATCGTTTGTCGGGATAATTTTCTTTCCTGGCTTGCTCATGCGATCCATGATATCCCACAGATCTTCTGTTTTTCCTTGAGCATCGGCGCTGGCAGCTTTTGCGCCGAGCATTGCTGCGCCGTGACAGACAGCGGCATGGATATACCGGGGAATGAGGACTGGCATTTGGCATGCTGATGCTATCAGGCCGACTAAGATGTCATTTTGGCACTGCGACCCGGACATAAACACAGATGTGATGCTATGCCCCGCTTTGTTCATGGTCTCCACAATATGGCGAGTCTGTAATGCAATGAATTCAAGCGTTGCATAGTAGTAGATGGCCAACCCATCCACGGACTTGTCGCTGGTCAGGCCAACAATCGAGCCGGACATGTTAGGGTCGGCGATAGGAGACCGGTTCCCCCAAAGGTCTCCGTAAAAGAAGAAGTGGCGCCCGAGATATGAGACATTGGGGGCTTTCTGGTCATGGGCCATTTCCTTCAGGTGCTCGTTCAGATATTCATAGATGTTCGCGTTGTACGACTCTGCGATTGACAAGGCTTGGTTGAACGCGGGGTGGGTTTCAATGACATATTTGAGCAATTCCCCTGTGGCGGATTGCCCACCCTCGGCCATCCAGTATCCTGGCTGGATCGTGTCCCGATAGGGACCCCATACACCAGGGACAAATACTGGGTTCGGCGACATGGCCAGATGGCAAGTCGATGTTCCCGCAACAGCGGCCAACCGTGAGAAGGCTTGGGTTTTGTCGTTTTTCGCGACATCGGCGCTCAGCTGCTCGGATTCCAGGTTCACCTTGGCACCCACTGTACCAATCCAGCCAGCATATGCATCGATAACCCCACTACCAATGGCAATACCGGCAGGGAGTCCCAGTTCAGAGGCTGCCTTCTCGCAAAGCGTTCCAACGAGCTCGCCTGCACTCAGATAATCGCCATTCTGCGAGAGGAGAAAAAAAAAAAGAATTGTCAGCGATCGAGGCCAGTCATACAGGGATTGCGTGAGCGATTTGGAAGTATGGCCACTGGGTGGGAGTAGAAGAAGCAAAGAAAAGGCTCACCACCCCATCGACCCCGCCCATCCGCTTGAAATCATCTTCCATCAGATCTTCCAGGCCAATCTCCTTCAGGAAATCCTCTTGCCAGCCTTTCACACTGCCATCCACACCCACCGGGACGAAGCCTTGCTTGCAAACAACGCTACAGAAACTTCGTTTTTCGTTCCCAGTAGCGATGTGGGTCAAGGCATCGGCCAGATCATAGAACTTGCACTGGTCAAAGACCTCCTTGGGCATATTGTTCTTGAGCCAGAGAACCTTCGGAATCTCCATTTCGATGGACATCTTTCCGCCCACATAGCGCAGTAAATTGTGGTTAGTAGCATTCACTTTCTCTGTCTCTTCAACAGGGCGGTGGTCCAGCCAGAGGATGACATTGCGGTCGGAGTCGAATTTAGGACCCGTCACAGAGACGGGCTCATCTGTGATATTCGAAAACACGGCCAGGGAGCAGGTCGCATCGAAGCCGATACCTCGGACAGTTTCGGGATCGATGTTGTGCTGGCTGATGGCACGCTGGACAGAGATGCAAATACAGCGCCAGATATCGGTGGTGGATTGTTCCTGGGGTGTGATCGCTTAGTCAATCGTCTTGGGGTCCAGGCGCGACCGGATCCAAGCATTGTGGAAGAATGGAGGGGGCATACGTAGTAGCCTGTCTGGGGTTGCCAGAGACCGATGTTTTCCGAGGCCAGGCCAACGATATCGCCTTTGCTGTCGATGATACATGCGCGTGCACTTCCTGTTCCGACATCAATGCCGATGTAGTGGTCTTGATGGGGTTGAATATCTTCCCGGGCATCCATGGAGGCTTGTCTGGAGCCCTGTCGAGATGGTCGGCGATAGGGCAGCGACATGGATGACATGGCCGACATGGCGCAGGTTGGAGCTCAATAAATCCCGTGAGTACGGGGGTTGAGAGGGTCGAACGGCTCGGAGCCTCTGTTGTGATTGCTTTGGTTGAAGAGGGAGCTGAAGTATATACTACTCCACAGCTCCGCAGCTTTCGTTCCGGTTTGTGGGGTGAGTTGGGTCCAAAGCTTGGTGGGAAGGGAAAGGGAAGAGCAAAGCTGGAACACGACAGGACAATCAGCACGGATCCGAATTGAGGAGATTTTGTGGTCGGAGAGGAGTGAAGAGGAAAAGCAACACAGAAAAAAAAGGAATGACAGCAAGACGTGGGGGGAAGAGGGCGGAGGGAGGGGAGGGCATGACCGCATTTTACTTCCCCCGTCCGGAGTTTGACCGCCTCCAGCCTGAGCAGCCCGACATCAGTCATACGTAGGTACGCATGCTATCGTCGGGGGGGCGGGTGGAATCCTTCTGATACGTCGATTCCAGGGTGAGGCAAAAGGGAAGCATTCCTTGCTGATCCGTCGGAAACAGACAGCTTACCCAGGACCGAAAGCAGCCCATCAACGGAAGAGGGATTGCAGCAGTAGGAGGTGGATGAATGCAGCAATGGGATACGTACTCGATGGGATCACTGGGGATTGAGCTGGCGACATTCCTTTAATCCATGACTTCTCTGGTATCCATCCCCGTGGGAGTGGCCGACGGGGGATAGGAGGCTAATGCGGAAGATATATCTCCGTAGTACTCATAGTAGTACCCTACCTACGAGTAGGCCATCTCGGACACAGGATCATGAACCCCAATGGACCTGTCAGTCCACGACCTTATGTCCCCAGTCATCTCCATACCCACCGATCCACCAAGCTATGTTGACCAACCAGAAGAAGAACATGGAGGGAGAAGAAGATACTGGAGATGATGGTCATAGGTAGTACGTGAGCTGAGCTAGGTAACTATGGGAGGGAGAGGTTAGTCATCCATCCCCCCCCAAAACCCAACCTTACCACCACAACATCGATCCATTCCTTCATCTCTCCCTCCGCTCCTCTCTCCTCCACAACCCACCTGCAACGGTCAGTGCCCACCATGTGGCTCTCCACCCGGATTTGGAGCCCGCTGATCGTCTTCTCTCTCCTTACCGTCAGTTGGGCCCAATCCATCACCACCGACGTCTTTTACTGGTCTCCATCTTCCCCCCAACCCTCTACCCTCGCCCGCATCTCCTATGACCCCACGGCCACTTCCTTCCAACCAGAACTCCTCTCCTATACTCCCCCGAAACTGCCTGAAGGAGAGTCAGAAGGCCAGGTCGTCCGCATCGGGCTCTACACGTCCACCCCCACGAACCCCAAACGATGGACCGGAAGCCTTACGACACTGGCAGCCTTGCGCGAGAATCACTTCCCCATCATCCAGCTTCACCTGAGTCCCTCCAACGACGTGTATCATGTGTCCCTAGTATCACCGGCCGCCTCCTTAACGGAATCGTCCTCTGAAAGCCCACGTGTCGAGCTTGTTGCCTCCAAAGCGGGTCCTCGCCCGCATCTGAATCGCCCGGTAGTCGTGGGCCCGGATGGCTCCAATCCCGATGAGCCGGTCGAGAAGACCTTCATCCAGAAGTAAGTCTCGCAGTCTCGCAGGCTCCCCGGCATCAGCGGTCTACCCTCCACCTTGAATCATGTTTCAATGACTCTCGCCGCCAAACACACCTCCCCGTATCTAGGCTAACTCGCCCCGCTACCATAGGTACTGGTGGGTCTTCCTCATCGTCACATTTCTGGCCATGTCCGGTGGAGGAGATTGATGGGAAGTTCGTACAACACAAACCTTGGATAAAGCTTTTACCTCGCAGTTCCATGAAATAATACACAAATGGTCCCTACCCCCCAGACTGCGATGACGTATATGTCTCCATTCTCGTCTCAAAACGCCGTACCGACTGTCGTACCACACCGACATGACCCAGGACCACCAGAGGAGAAAAGCCATTAGTGATTCCGCAACCTGGTGCTCATGAGCTACGAAGCATGGCCTTTAATGCTTAACAAACCCCAATATCTGAGCCATGCAAGTCAAACGAAACGGCATGGTCTTTTGGGATGGTAGCATGCGGATCCAACAATTAGCATTATCCATATCCGTGTACCGTTGCATATCCCTGCAGCGTCCATCTAAAGGGGGCATATCGGATATCCTGACCAATCCATCACACACCACCTCCCCTGCTATGTCCCATACCATTTCACCGGGGCATGCAACCATAGGCGCGGTGTGCATGGTACTCTGTCATGTAGTCACCAGAATCCTAGAAGCATGGGAATGGAATTGCTATACTGCACTTCATACATGAATCGGAAACCTAGAAAATTTTCATTGCATCTATTTACTTGGTTCACTGGCGATCTGTTGTGTTATTCTCCGGCCCGCTCCAGTCGGATGGAGATTCCAGCACATTAGCCCCCGATCTGTGATGGCCAATAATTCATCTTCGTTTTCCGTGAAACGCAGCTGGAAACAGACGGCATTGAAAGGTAGAATGATTGGTCGCAACTCCAACATCCCAGAGCTCGACTGCATGGTGGGCGGGTAAAACCCGTCTGTGTTCTGTTCTATCAGGGAGCTTGGCTCGAGAACCCAGACGTAAAGGGCACTCCAATTCGCCACCGCGATTCTGGTACCACGATTGGATGCCGCTACTATGCAACCAAGGGAATTTGTTGAGTCTTGAAATCCCCATAGCCTGGCAACGATGGTCCAGTCGGGGAATCGCCGTCCGCGATCGAGGTTGAGGCGATGCTCGCAACTATGTGAAGAACATATTGCTTCCGACCTCAACAAGCATGCAACAGTCCAGTCTTCAGAGCGATGTTTAGCAAGCCCAAATGCAAGGTACTTCCACTGACACACGGACCTATTATTCTGCATAAAAGTCGCATGTGTTCCAAAAAAGGGGATATCGATCGAAAATAGAAGGCTCAGGGTATCAGAGAACTGCACTCGAGAAGTATTATCATAAAGAGTAGGCTGAACTTCTAAAGATGACATATTGATCCGTTGAAAGGCTCCATATAAAGTCCGTGCCTTGTAGTAGTATAATAATTGTGTCGACCTGTCATTGAAAGTAAGGTTGCTAACGGGCCCTCGATTTTGAAAGAAACGAGGGCCGAGACCCGGATGGACGTGTCTGTCGACATCACGGTGCTCTCGAGATCCATCAACGAGGACGCATGAATCGTAGACAATTTCTAGCGTTCGTGTTAGTCCTGGAGCAAACAATCTAGGAAACGGTTGAACATACCGACTAATCCTAGTACACCGTCATCGCCATTACCGCTGTCGCCGCTCGCAGGATTTTGGCAATTGTAAAGAACAACCTCTGTCGCATTGTCTTCGCGAATATGTTGCCAGGAGATGGCAAACACATCTTTGTCTGCAGCGGCAAGCGCCAATGGCTCAAATTCCTCATGGTCCGGGAAACTACAAACCCGAACAGGACCATGAACTGACTGCACAGAATGGCGGACAAGATATAAGTGGCCCCTAGTACTTGACTGTGACGCTTGTCGAATGAATGGATGGTCGGCCTCTGATGAGTCCCTAGTAGGGGTGAACCTTTGAAGTACGTAAAGTCCGCCATCTTTGTCAAAAGCTGTCCGAACGACTTCCACAGTCCCCGGGTGAGCATCGAAAGGACTGTTGAGACGGGATTTCTGATATGGTTGCCCGTTTTGGACTTGAAAAAGGCCAACATCACTCCGACCTCTCAGGGAGAGGGCCAGCGAGATATGATCATGGGAAATAGAGGAGGCTTTGGCATCGACTCCTTGTCCACTCGATCCAAATGCAAAATGAGTGCAGGCCGCATGAAATTGTGCACCGTATAGTTGTTGGGAAGCACGTTGTATCAGGAGTCGGAACAGCTGCTTTGATGTCCACTGTGTATCCACTGCCGCTCCTGGTGTTCGACCGAGATGGTGCAGAATGACCTCCCGACAGCTGGAAGCAATTTCATACAGAGTACGACATGAAAAAGCAGCCTCCACAAACGCGGGCGTACTGGAGCACTCAAGAATCAATTGAATCAATTCGGGGGGCAGGTTTAGAAGCATCGTCGCGACCCAACGTGGCCTGCTGTTTGCCCGAGGGGACTGAGGAGCGGGGAAATGATTCAATGCAGAATCAAATCAAGATTATTTAGATGGAGACCAGAACGAGGGCATGTTATTGAGAGGGCGGAGGCACTTTATATAGCGCCTATGCCATCATAATAAACACGAGATGGCAGGTACAGAGTACGTTCTGGTGGGGCTCGCTGTACCTACATCCTCAGGCACCAATGGCCGTGCCGCTGGCTGTTGCCTGACACGCCAACAAGAAACTCAGGTCTCAGGCACATACCTTAGTTCCTCGGCCGATCACCTTGATGACCTATCTTGCCGCAGGTTGGTGTCTGGCTGAGCAGTGGACTGGTGCCTACATCCCCTCCACCTACCCTGTACACCCGAATTCGCGATCCCCGAAACCGGCAGCTTAGTATACACGAACAGTCCGGTATCTACACAAGTTGTTACTCGCCAAATACATACACACAACCATCGTGAATGCCTAGGTAGGGAATAATCCAGAGACTACCTTAGGCGAGAAAATCAGACAAGAGAATAAATAACCATTGCACAGTATTGGACAGGGCTCCAAACACCTAGAAATGCATTGATGCGTTTATGTTCACACATGCCATGCAGATACGCCTCCTCTCCCCAGAAAACATGTGCATATATATGAAGCTGCGAAGTTATATATTAACAGAATGCGCCAGTAAGGAAATTTGGGCCACCAGGGCGTCTGTACGGGGATTCCCTTCATTATTGTGATTCGCTCTCACCCATGTCCTGGGAAGTGATCCATTCCAATACACTTTCATAGCACAACACAAACTGACTCAAATTTTGAACCATACTGGGGCGTTGCATGCGGAAGTCGGACACGGTTTTAGCAATGAGGTCCAAGTTATCGTCGATTGGGCCAACCGGAGAATTTGTGTGGCTTGTCGAGCAATTCGCACAAGTCTTATTGCGGACACCTTGTCGCCGGAGCCTATCCAGCACACTGTCAACAGTGCAGAAGGTGCCTGTGCGCCCGCATCCGGCACTACAATGTACCAACATGGGCCCCTGTCTTTCGACGCCCGTATTGCAGTTGCCACACGGCGCGGTAGCATTGCTGATTTTGTTGCACTGCTCGACAAGCTGCACGAGGTGTGCAGGCTGTGATGTGGTTCCAAAATCAGGCCAATATGGGTACTGCAGTTGCATAACTTCGCGTAGCGGTTGGAATGGGAAGGCAGAATGCGATAACCCGAAGTGCCTCACGATGATACAGGGGTTGTTGGAATCTTCATTGGTCCCTGACGAGGTTGACTCTGGCCCGAAATCAACCTGCCGCATGTCGGGCGAATTCAGATAAATATACTTTTGAGAGAAATTGTTGACTCGGAAAGGACCATAATCGCCAGACACCCAATATGGATGGCATTTCACTTGACCTCGTTCAACCTCCGCAGTTAAGGAGACAACAAGTCGAACATCCTGCTCCCAAACCACGCGCCAAAAATCCTGCAAGATTCGTTAGTATCATCAACTCGACAACGGAAACAAGACAGAAGGATCACGTACGGTGAAAGTGTCGGGTATAGGTGCCTGAGTGGCTATATAACATTTATCACTATACTCGGACGTAAGGAAATTCGCGTTCACGTAATCACAGCCACTGGGTAAGACATCTTGAAGTTTGACGCGGGAATGATCGAAGGGATAGATGTCGTTATAGCGATTTTTAGTGCCCTTTTCTATGCCAGCAACTCGAAATTTGCCCGGTGCTGGGATTGACGAAGGATCTGCCGATTTTTCATAGGATAAAGCTTGCCTCATGCGTTCGAGCTCCTTGTTCTCAAGATCTAGAAACCTTTCGGAAACAGTGCGGCCTTTGTCTGTTTCATTAATCGCTTTGCGCAGCCAGGTTGGCAGGGCGCGCCTCTTGTGGTCTGTCAAATTGGCCGGGATTTGTAGAGGAATTTGACCGACACCACCCAAGAGATCCATATTTTGACGAATGTTGCTGAAGAAAGGGATGGTTGGATGGGAAGAATCTGGCAAAGCACATCCGCCGGCTATTGGGGCCGCCGCTGGAAGTCCAGGACTCGGAAGAGATGACATTTTCGGTTCCGAGGAAGACTGCGGTTGCTGAATGAGAGCAGGAAACAGGCTCGAGAAGCCTGAGAACCCTCCATGGAGAATGAACCCTGTCCCGTTCCAACCCTCAGAAGAAAATTTTCGTAATACATTGGTAAGAGGCGCAGTGTCTTTGAAATCGGAAGTAGCCGCATCGTAAACGATAATGAACCCACAATTTCGCCATTTTGCGAATCTAGACTTGTCAACATCGCTGGTAAAAGTGTTTGCCAGCTTGTTTGTGTTGAAAGAAGGTCGTTTGAGAAGGGTTGTAGGTATACAAAGGTTCAGAGACTCTTGTATGTGCCCTTTGGAGAAGTGGGTATACGGGCGCACGTCGAATAGCATCACGTCATCCTCACGCGACTTGATGAGCTCCGCACAACGTTCTGCCGAGATGAAGATATTATTTCCCGAGACACTTGGGGCAGTCCCTGTATTCAAGCGATCCGGCGTTGACCTTGTTTTCTCCATGTCGTTTGCCACAGTGAGCTTATAAACTGGGGGATCTCGGCGCTCCATCAATCCTGGACCGGACTTGGTAGGGTCCATGTAGGCTTCGAACACATTTCGTTGGGAGAGGACGTGAGGCTTCGGACTGCTTATTGACGATTGACCGCAACCAGGCGCATCTCTGGGGTTTTTAGAATGATTTGAATTCTCCACGCTTAGAGAGAAGTAGCTGGGACCAGAGCATTCCGAGCCCGGGTTCTGGGAGCTAATGCTGGAATGGAAAGGGGATGGGCGGGTTTCACATAATGAGAGAAAAGTGGCCGGGTTCGAATGACCGGGGACTTGCAGATTCGAAGACTCTTGAGGCCACGGCGAGGTGGGCGATCTTGAACCTGTCATGGCAGACATGGTTTCTTCCGCGATCCTTTATACTATTTGCGGGATGTATTGGATGGTGCCATCAGACATATAGCCCATGTGCCATCTCGAGGTGTGATTCAGCTTGGGAAGGATTGAAGCCGATCTGTAAGGCCAACGAGGCTCTCTCCTCCAGGAGATTCAATTTGCGCAACCGGATAGCGTTTTCAACAGATGGCGGCCGGGAGCGAACGAACGACGGACGGATAAAGAGGGAGGGAGAGAGAGGGAGAAGGAGGGATACGGTTCTCTGTCGCAGGAAAGCAACAGAAAGCAGCGGCGAAAAGACGGATCAAAAGGCTCGAATCGTTGCGGGTATTACTATAGGATCAAGAAGGCATTCCCGAACAGAAATCCGCAGCAGTTGGCCTGGTGGGCGAGTGTCCAAGGGATGGCAACTGCAGGAGTGTGTGGCGGCGATGGAGCGTGTCGGCGATCGAAGTTCTGGCCACCAGCGGCTGTGGCTCATGAGTAACAAATAAAGGGGGGACCAACTCCCACCAGATTGCACATCCAAACCCCCAAGCGGTTCGGGGCCAATCGACTCCTGCAAGAAGACAAGTGGGGGACGGAGGGGCTTGACTGATATCACTGATCCACTGGCCTCGTCAAGTCACGAAGAAGACACGGATCAATAAGCGAGATGAGAAAACTCTGGGAGGGCAAATGGAGGAGAGGGAAAAATGGGGAGACCGGACGTTGGACTCTGGATATGACGTTATGGTGTGGGTTTTGGTCGGGGGGCGGGCAAATGTGCAGAATGACCGGTGGCCACCCGCCGGCCGGTCTGGAGCCCGAGCGAGCGGGTACAGGAGAAGCCGTACAGATGGAGTACTAAGGTACCTAGGTAGGTAGTACGGAATCTAGTGGTACCTGAGTACCTGAGGTACGACGACGGGGACTCACAGCGCTCAGTGGCAATGAAACTTTACTGGATCTTGAGGAGTATTCTTCACATTCCTCATCCTGTGGCGCGCGCTCGTGGTTCCCAGTGACGATATCAGCCGAG
The DNA here is from genome assembly GCA_003719415.1 of Aspergillus olivimuriae. NCBI lineage: Eukaryota > Fungi > Ascomycota > Eurotiomycetes > Eurotiales > Aspergillaceae > Aspergillus > Aspergillus olivimuriae. Next base: position 35,195 of record RHLO01000374.1, on the reverse strand, counting down.
AGTGACTTCTTCCCCAACAGGAACGGCTACTGTTGTTGCTATACGCCATTCATGGCGTGGTCACGTTTCGCAGCGCCCCAGCCAACCCGAGAAGTACCGACAGTGGCAACTAAATAAGAAGCAAGATGGGGAACATCCATTCAGCACAGCTGTGGTAGGCCGTCATCATCACCAAATTCCGGCCCGTTGTATAGATCAAAGACCCGCCATTGAAACCATAATTGTACAATGTATTGGACGCAGCGTGAACAATGGCTGCGGAGACCCCGCCATGCTGCAAAGAGCATGCGCTATCGCTGTAAGTATAGAACCGAGATGGGCAGACACTCGGCAGTACTCCAATCGTTGTGACGACTACCTATACCTATAGCAGAGTGCGCTTGTCCGCGACCGATAGGTGTGCCCCCTCCACGGAATCACCGGAACAAATCGAGCTTGAAGGCCGCGAAAAGCGAATAGTCTTCCAGCCATGCGGTAGGTGGTATGGTATTAGCGATTCTCGGATGGTGAAGTATTCGAAATCCGGGCAACAAAGCGGCTTATAGCCGGCCATCGGGCTCCCCCTTGAACCGCTCTACCCGTTTCTGTTCCCAATTGTCCAGGTCCTTAGCCATAAGTCGCTGGAGAGCAATTGGCGTTAGCTCAAAAGTTCATCTGCAGGCAAAAGGTAGTATCTCAATCGACTCACGTAATACTCCTCCCGCTCATCGCCAATGATTCTGCGTCTGGGATTCCGCTTGATCCCCTCTTCACCATCAGGGCCCTTCAAGCCCAAATCCATCGCCTCCTCTTGACTAAGCTGCTTCACTTTGCGGTCGTATCGCTCGTACCTCAGAGCCGTAGCGGGAGTTAAAGCAAAAGATCCGGCAACTATGATCATGACGAAAGGAAGGCCAAAAAGAAGGAATGGATGCTTCGGCAGAGTGGCCCGGTATACAGCGCCAATCCGCTCTCCGAGGGAGGACGACGCTGTTGTTGCCCGTCGAAATGTTTTAGACGGGAAGGCGGGCATATTGACGAGGGATGTGTAGGTTTAAGAGGAGAGATCCTGGTCGAACTCTGGCGGTTCCTTCCTGGTGTTGACGGCAAGTTTCTTTGCTAGCCTCAGGCAGAAATCTGCTCTGAGTGATCCCGGCGAAACAAAAGTCCGACCACATGCTCCGCGACCTTAGCAACTGGTTTGATATAAACACGATCATTACGACAGCTGATGGGCGGCAATCGAACAAAGGCCATCGACACAATACGCCCACACCGGGCAAATCTCGAGTGACCTTTACTCTAATTGATTCAATCTGTGAGTAAATTTTTCTTCCATCTCTCTATCCAACCGCGACGATTCACTGACATTTTTTTTTGTTCCACAGGCGACCTGATCTACGGAGCCCTTGATAGAAAACCTTTCCATTGCTCACACAATCGACACAACCACTGATTATGACATCGACAAATCCCACCTCCTTGTTTGGAGGTGGGCAATCCAGCCTTTTTGCAAACAATACAACGAATGCTTTCGGAAACACTGCGACAACACAAGCCCCGTCGTCTGGAATTTCACTCGGAGCGCAGTCATACTCCCAGCAACAGCCGACCCAATCTTCCCTTCTTGGCCAGAGCCAGGCCCTCGGGAGTACAGCACAAGCACCCCGACCCTCAAACCAAGCAACCCAGCCTGCTTTTTTCAACAGTCTGCTGGAGCGCGGCAAGAAACGACCTCTATCTGCAGTGGGGCAAAATACCAACTTTGAACAATTACCGAGCCTCCAGCTGGGACTGGATGATATCCGAAGGAAGGCAAGGGAGCTTGGTAACGGCGGATCTAAGGAACTCCCACAACATGGGGTTAGCAACAGAGGGTAAAATATTCTCCATTTCAAAGGAAGTTCGGTTGATGCTAATACCTAGCAGGCATTATCTGCTCGCGGCATCGGGTGTCTCACCGGGGCACGCGTTACGGGACCTCAAAGCGTTGGATCCCCAGGTGTCTACCGCAACCCCTCTGAAAGAGCAGGAATCCTTTGACCCGGACAATCAAAAATTTCTCAGAAATATGCAACAGCGCGGGCGACAGGCTATGATCGCTGAAAGCCTTGCTAGGACCCACAAAGATTTCGACCTATTCCTCGATGGAAAGGTAGACTTGGACTGGGAGGATCAGCGCCGCAAAATTTTTCAACATTTCGGACTGGCACAGAAGGATGATACGGGCGATATGAAGAGCTCCTTCAGTCGCTCAGTGCGGCAGACAAAGCATTTTGGCGCTGGATCGACAAACGGCGTTTCTCGCAGAAGTGTGTTCGGGCGCTCCGGCCTGGAAAAGTCTGTCATAGGGAAACCCGGGGCTATAGCAGGTAGCCACCAGTTGTTTGAAGACCCGATGGAACGCGGCGAAGGTGCTAGTAGTCATTCATCCGACTTACGGTTCTTGCGCGAGAAAATGGGTCATTATGCTGAAAAGGTCCAGCTGCTTAACTCAGCGAGACTTCGGGCTCACACATTCCCGATTCTCCACGAGTTCTCGGAGATTGAGAAACATGCCGGTGGTGATGTAGGTTGACCTACTTTACTCTGCCCTTACCAGCTGGCTAACTGTACCAGGTGCCTCAACAGCTTTTTGATGCCTACCGAGCTCTGATCAGTATTGTCCAAGAGCCGACCAGCATAACAAGCTCCTCAGACTCTGCTGCGTTGAAAGAGAGGCAATTCTCTGATGATTATCTCGATGAGACACCACATTCACACAGAGCGGTAAACCTACGAAAACGTATTGTTGATGGCTCTAGATCGTTTCTTGAGAGTGTGTTCTACAATGAGGTGGAAAATTCAATCGCGAAGAATCCTCGAGAGGCGCAACTAGGCGGTATACCAACTGTAATCAACAAAATCCGCGCTTATATCCGACTGAGGGCGGCGAGAAAAGATCTGGCTCCCGATGGAGCCGAGCTGCAAATGGTCGGGCAAGACTATTGTTGGATCCTCATATTCTACCTGCTTCGATGTGGTTTTATCACAGAGGCAGCAGAGTATGTCAGCCAGGATCCTGGTTTCCGTTCATTGGACCACAAGTTTGTGACATACATGACGACCTATGCACAGAACAGACGATTACCACGGGATCTCCAACAGAAGATAAATGGCGAGTATCAGCAACGGTCACGCAATGCTCCAGACAACACCGTTGATCCTTACCGGATGGCCTGTTACAAGATAATCGGACGTTGTGAGCTCACCCGCAGACGCTTCGAGGGAATTAGCCAGAGTGTCGAAGATTGGATGTGGTTACAATTCAGCTTGGCCAGAGAGGACGACCGTGCCGAGGAGGTTGCCGGTGATGTTTTTGGGCTTGAGGACATACAAACGGATATCACCGAGATTGGGCAAAGGGTTTTCAGCAAAGGTCAGGAGGGACCTGGGGGCTACGGAACATTCTTCCTTCTGCAAATTCTGGGAGGAATGTTTGAGCAAGCAGTCTCATATCTTGGTTCCTATGCCCCTGTCAGTGCTGTGCATTTTGCTATTTCTCTGGCATATTATGGCCTCTTGCGTGTCTCTGACCCCCACACTTCTGGTGATGAAATATGTGAGTTCCTGTCTCAGCCTTGGTCAAGTTCATTTAATGATATGATTCGTCAAATGATCTTAGTCTTTAATTCGACGCTAACCACATCCTAGTATCATTCACTGTGAAACAGTATCCTCAAATTAACTTTGGGTATCTTATCACACAATACACAAGGGAGTTCCGCACCGGATTTGTCGAGGCAGCAGTTGATTACTTTACGTTGCTTTGTCTGAATGCCGATCTCCCTGGTTCTCTCGGTAAATCCCAAGCTTCCGTGTGCCACGAAGCCTTGCGAGAGTTCATTCTGGAAACTCGAGATTTCGCCAAGCTATTGGGAGACATACGTTCTGATGGAACTCGAATCAAAGGCCTGATTGAACAGCGCATCAGTCTGATCAAGCTGGTGGATCAAAAAGAATTCTTGAAAACTATTACTGTCCAGGCTGCCGCTGTGGCTGACGATAAAGGATTGATAACCGATGCAGTCCTCTTATACCATCTCGCCGAGGACTATGACCGTGTGATAGACATTATCAATCGGGCTTTGTCCGATTCTGTGGCTGTTGAACTAGGCGGCCCTGCACTGAGACTTCAACCTCTGGTTCCCCGAACTTACTCGCAAGAAGACACCGAGAACCGCGCACCCGCAGAACACGGCAGTAGCCTCAGTTTGACCGCTGTGGAGGATCCATCAATACTGGCAAAGAATATGATTGGCCTCTACAACTCCAACGCACTGTACTACCAGCGAATTCGTCCGATGAATCGCGATGCAAGTGGCCTATTACTTCGAATGATGGAGGCGAAGACTGAAGTTGAGTCAGGAAAATGGACCCAAGCATTGGATGTAGGTCACCCCATGAAAATATCCTACCAAGCCATGAATCTCATATGCTAATCCGATCCTTTCTCCAGGCGATCAATGAATTGAACATCTTGCCTCTGCGGGCGAGGGGTTCTGTTTCTTACATCAGAGGGATAGCGCAAGCCTTTTCGTCCTTTCCTCCGATCATCTCCCGCAACGTTGGCCATGTAATTATGTGGAGCATTACGTGCATTGGTCGTGAGCGTGAAAGACTCGGCTCGGGAGCTTTTGAAAACGAAATTCGACAGGGTCTGGCCGATGAATTGCTGGTCATGGCGAAGGATCTCATGGTTTTCTCTGGAATGGTCAAGTACAAACTCCCACCACGGGTTTATGAGACGCTTGCCCGGGCTGGGGCTGATATAGGGGCATATTGAAGACCTCGACGGTACACATCACACTCACAATCATTCCATTGCCATTCTCTATTATTTCCCAAGCTGTTTAGAATAATGTAGATTTTGACACCCCGATCACTTTGACTTGTAAGGTACGGATTGTTTCCGCGGTGTAGAGCGCGCCAAGACCCCGCCTGCGGTCAGGCGGTCTTGGGTTCACAGTAGCTTTATGTAACGTTTACTCAACATCTAACATGGAAGATTTCGTCGACAGTGAGAGAACGACCAACCCAACGAGAATCGAATGCACCGCTTCCAACTCTGTCGAATCTCCTCCCAGCTCTCGACAATGAACTAAATGAGCCGCAAAATCTGGAGGAGGGCTTTCCGATCCGGAGTCTGGACACGCTTGTGTTTCTAAACTCTCGTCACCGACAGCATTACAGCCCTCTCGACATGGACCATGAACCTGCTGATATGCCTGACACAAGCTCAAAGCCTTTATCATCTGCAAATCCAGACTGCTTTCCCCTGGAAGGTCGAACGTTAACGTCAGTGAAAAGGAGGTTGGAATCGACCTCGGATGAAGAGCTAGAAGCTAGCGCCAATATTAGTACGCCTCTACATGATTCGGCATCAGACAACCCCCAGCAGGAAACAATACAGAACTCAGATATCAGTGTTAGGACCTTCGACAATGTGGGAGATTTGGGGTTTAATAGGGGACAAGAGGAAGCAACTCTGCACGATGCGACACTTGAAGAGTTGGACCGCGAGCACAACCGGAACTTTTCGATGAACCAGAGCACTTCCACGAACTACAGCCTCATCAATAACCCTCCCAACCTAGCAAGGATACGGAAGGTCATGTTTGAATGCAAGGAACCGATTGAGATCAACCTTGAAGAATTCGAAACCTACTGGCCCTTTATTGACAATGTGTGGGTAAAGCAAAGATCCAACTCCAGCAAAGAAGGCCATTGCACCACCGACTATTACATGTGTCGTCTGCGACGCCCCACTCACCGCACATCGGAGACTCGACCGCTGCCAGAGGGAAAGCGGCCTCGGAAGAAACGAGTGAGAGAGGGTGGAATTTGCAACTTTCAGATTAAAGTTGTCAAGTTTGAGGGTGCATACTCAACGGTCACTATCTCCCGAACCCCGGGCAGTAGCCATGTACACTCGCATGACCTTGACTACATCGACAAGGTGAAACGAAATTCGGGACTCATGGAATTCGCGCGAAAGGAAGCTGTCAAAGGCTACCTGCCTTCATCCATCTTTACCAAATTCCAGGAGGAAACTGAAAAGCTTGCCGAAGCGGGGGGGAAGTTCTGCACCGTTACCGATGTCCGCAATGTCTCCGCGAAGTGGAGGATACAGAATCCAGAGGTCAAACTCGTTCCGCATGAGGGTTATGAATACCAAAAAGGGCATGGTATCGTGAGAGCGACAAGCACATCCAAAAACCATTCTAGATCCTCAGCAAAATTGGGATCATCGAAGGTTGATCTCAATTGCCCTTTGCCTACCGATACATTGTCATTCCCTCGATTTCCCCTGGACTTTCTAGAACCTTACCTGCCAGGCAGTGAGGAAAGACGACAATTCCCTCATGTGACCTTGTCATACGCGTCTTCCATGGATTCTAAGATCTCTCTACTTCCCGGGATGCAAACCGTCCTTTCAGGGCCGGAGGCGAAATTGATGACACATTACTTGAGGTCGCGCCACGATGCGATTTTGATTGGTGTTGGGACTGTCTTGGCCGACAATCCAGGCCTCAATTGTAGACTTGAAGGAGCCGGAGGGTTCGGTGGCCTGGGGAGAATGTGGCAGCCACGCCCCGTGGTTATTGATCCTACGGGAAGATGGCCTGTCCATCCGGAATGCAGGATGCTGCGGACAGCGGTTGAAGGTAAAGGGAAAGCACCCTGGGTTGTTGTATCCCCAGGGGCTCAGATTCACCCGCAGAAATTGATGATGTTAAAGGGATATGGCGGTGATTTTCTCCGCATCGTGGAGTATAACCAAAACTGGCGCTTGCGATGGGAAGCCATCCTGCGTGCCCTAGCATCCGAGGGGATCAAAAGTGTCATGATCGAGGGCGGAGGCACTGTCCTGAGCGAGCTGTTGAACCCCGAATACACAGAATTCATTGATACCATAATCGTGACCGTTGCCCCGACCTATCTTGGCAGCGGAGGCGTGGGGGTCAGCCCCAATTCCAAGCGGGACGACGAAGGGAAACCGAATGCAGCTCTCAATCCAAGGGACGTGAGTTGGACCCCCCTGGGACAAAACGTCATAATGTGTGGAAAGATACGAGCGACGCCATGTGTGGAATCCAACGGGGTGGATGGCGACAGTATATGATCTGACGCGAGCAAGGATAGTACATAACTGATGAAGCCATGACATGAGCCAATAAGTCGTTCACCCATATTAGTATGGGACCAAATATCTGTAAAAACATCAAGGATCAGGGGCGAGGGCGACCATGCCACCCTCTGTTGCCAAGTCGTGGAAGAAAGTTGAAAGATGGCAACTGAATGGGTCCCCGGGGCTGCTCGGAATGCGCCTTTTGCCCTTAGCGCGTCATACCTGGAACAATGAAAACAACAGCCACCACCACAACAGCGACCATTTCACCACTCCCTTTTCCGAGACACTTTCCTGACTGCACCGTCGCCAAGGGTCTCACAGCAGTTCCCTCATACTTTCATTACTTTGCCCATTGATGGTTCATTGCATTGACCGATCAGCATTCACTCGATTCCCCAAAACATCTTGCCATTCCCCGAACCACCAAGGTCGGTAGTGGTTGGCAACTTTCCACCAATTTTCTTCCGAATTCTCCCTTTGCTCTACGGACAATGCCACCAAAAAAAGGCACTTCCAAGGCTTCGGCGAAGCCAACAGCTGCGGCAAAAAGCACCTCGAAGACAGCCACCGCGCCCAAAACCACTGGCAGAGGTCGCCCGACGAAAGCCAACGCGACAGGCAAACAGCCCGCTGTGGACTCTACCAGAGAGGAACCCATCAAGGCAACATCCACTGCGCCTCGGAAGCGTAAGGCCGAAGCTGTCGATAAAGAAGTCTCCCATGAGCCGAAGAAGCCCCGTGTAGTGAAGCCCCGTGCTGTCCCTGCGCCAAAACCAAAAGTCGTTATCAATACCGCGCCGACCACTCGGCTCAACGTGTATGTCTGTGGCGAAGGGAGCTCCGGCGAGCTTGGACTTGGAGCTGAAAAGAAGGCAATTGATGTGAAGCGACCGCGACTAAACCCTCACTTGCCAGCAGATAGTGTCGGGGTTGTTCAGGTCGCTGTCGGTGGGATGCACTGTGTTGCTCTTACTCATGACAACAAAATTCTTACTTGGGGCGTCAATGACCAAGGGTCGCTTGGAAGAGATACCGCTTGGGATGGTGGCTACAAGGACATTGAAGATGACAAGAGCGATGCGGACTCCGAGTCAGATGATGATCTTGCTCTGAACCCTCGCGAGTCCACCCCAACCGCTATCCCCCCCGAAATTTTCCCAGAAAATACCGTCTTTGTCGAGGTTGCTGCCGGGGACAGCTCAAGCTTTGCTCTTACAGATGACGGCCAGGTTTATGGCTGGGGCACATTCAGGGTAAGCTATCTGGCAGCTTGAATGTTATATTGCCACTCAACTAACAGAGACTTGCAGAGCAATGACGGTATTCTCGGTTTCGATGCGACCCATATGGTTCAACCCACCCCGACTTTGATCCCAGCCCTCAAGAGGATCAAACATCTGGCATGCGGAGACAACCATGTCCTTGCGTTGAATGACAAAGGAGCTGTTTTTTCATGGGGTTCGGGTCAGCAGAACCAGCTTGGCCGTCGCATAATTGAGCGGAATAGACTGAATGGCCTCCAACCGCGTGAATTTGGGCTTCCGAAGAACATTATCCATATCGGATGCGGTGCTTTCCATTGCTTTGCTGTTCATCAGTCAGGAAAGGTTTATGCATGGGGCTTGAACAGTTTCGGGGAAACTGGTATTCGTGCCAGTGCTGGTGATGATGAAGCCGCAATAATCCACCCTACTGTTGTGGATTCGTTGACAGATAAAGCTGTTACCCAGATTTGTGGTGGGGCTCATCATTCGATTGCGGCCACAAACGATGGACAGTGCCTTGTCTGGGGTCGGTTAGATGGCTATCAAACCGGACTGAAAATTGATGCTCTCCCTGATGACGTGGTGATCAAAGACGAGAGGGGTCGACCACGCATTTTAATTGAACCAACCGCTGTTCCAGCACTCAATGCCAGCTTTGTAGCAGCGGGGTCAGATCATTGCCTTGCCATCGATTCTGAGGGCCGCCCCTGGTCTTGGGGATTTTCTGCCACATACCAGACGGGCCAAGGTACCCAAGATGATATCGAGGTAGCCACTATTGTTGACAATACTGCCGTCCGTGGGAAAAAGCTCAATTGGGCTGGCGCTGGTGGCCAGTTTTCTGTGTTTACTGAGCCTGCTGGCCAGTGAGTGCATTCACTCTTGTTTTTATCTAACCAGAACAGGCACGACAGTGTATGAAAGGGCTCAGTTATGTTTTCTTTTCGAAAGCGCCACTAAGTTCATGCGTGAACAAGAGATAGGGCACTGGAAGGCGTTGCATCTTTGACGCTGGAACAGTGGCACTATTGAATACTTTAATTCCAGTTTTGTTTTAACCATCTGCTTACCAGAACTTACTTTCGCTTTTTGGGGATATCCTGAACATTATACATTGGAATGCTTGGCTACATTGCTGGACTTGAGACCCCGCTTCAACACTCAGCGAACATCGTGCATCGTTGGAAAAGTCAATGCTTTTATATTCTGGCATCGAGTTTTGTCGGTGCTAGGTTTTGGGACATATAGAACATGAGGCCATGTGCCCGCTCATGACGACTTATGACTCCGGGATATCCAATTCATCCATCGCCTCAAGCTCATCGGCGAACAAATCCGCCTCGAGCAACTGCTTGGTCCGATTTGTGCTTATCGAATTATCCTTGGGTGTTATACCACGCTCTTGCTCCCGTAAAAGTACTTTCAAGACACCGTCCTCGGTGAGACCATTTGCGCCTAGAGTAGGTTGTGTATCACTCTTGTCCGTCACGAAAAGGTCGTCTTCTTCATGATCATTGGGTTCAGGCGATTGTGGCAACTCTAGGGGCTCTTTTGGACGGACATCTGTGAGGCCCGGGAGATTGCTGCTGCTATAAGGTTTGATATGACTGTCGGCTTGTGCCTGATACGGTTCATCACCTGCAGAACGCTGCCCCGGCTTTTCCTCGACGATCCATTCTCTTCGCATGGTCTGTATACGCTTCGAATGACCAAGCTTCTCTACAATCGCTAGGCCATCGGTGAACTTGGCGCGTGGGAATAGATCGTCAAGCCAGAGCTGATAGAAGTTCAATAGCCGTGCAGCATCGGAGAACTATGCGAAGCGTTAGCTAGCTCGACTGAGAACATCAGATGGCAACCAACAGGGAAACCCTAACCTCATGGCCTTTGCCCTTGAATTTCAACTTTTGCTTTGATGTGCGACGCAATTTTGGAATTCCAGCCTGAGACAACAGACTTGCAATGGTCGGTCAGTTAACACTGTATAAATAGTGAGTGAAAAAGAGACATGACTCACCGGTTCTCATCCAGCTTTGCAACTGGCTTCCGAGTCTTGGTGACTTTCACTTCATCATCAAGCCCAAGACCCAGCCCAGTAGCATCCTGTCCAGCAGCTGTTCGAGGCGGATTGATGTTTGATCGTGTTGAATTGTCTTGTAATATTCCATCCAAGTCAACGTCATAGTCAAACAGATCATCATAATTAGCAGGTGATGCGGCGTTTAAAGCATCCGACGTGCTATTACGTGCCATTTTGGACGTGAGAAGGTGTACGTGTGGATTCGTTCGCAAGATATAATGACAAGCTTTATAGCTTCAAAAGAGTTGGTCTCAGCCAAAAGTCGACTTAGAAGTAATCATGAGGGCATAGATAATGCAAGAGTACGCGTGTACGCGCCACGCGTGTTGGCGCCTTAGTCGATTAGGTAATGTCATCTTTGCAGCCCTACGGTAGGCGGCTGTATCAATCCACAATTACTAAGGTATTTTTGCGACCCATTGAAGAGGTATACCTACTACCAGAGGACCTCAGAAAAGTTAAGAGCTTGGATATCGACAGTCTTCTTTTGAGGAATAACAATGCTTATGGCGAGAGTAAGCGTAAAGTACTGCCTTATGTAGATACTCGAGGTAGAGGCAGCGGGGGTACCTACTGTAAGGTCTAGATACCTATCTATCGAATGTTCGGTAGCCGTAATCAACATTATTATTAGGTACCTAGGGGTTCCAGTTGATCTGGTATCAGGGAAAGCTCATTAAATAGCAGAGATTGTTGCCTGAAACTTTAATATCCATTGAGCTCTACACATACTCCGTAACTGAGCTAAATGGACATTAGAAGCTATGTAACTGGGTCTTTAAGCTCTGATACTCAATCACCTACCTGATTATGTGACCTCGGGGTTCATCATACCATACATAGGTCAGGTAGATAGGTCAGGTAATTAGGGGCTCGGGAGTTGGAGGCCTTAGAATTAGGTAAAGCCTACCTAAGGTTAGGGGTATGGCAGATTCAGGGATTAGGACTATAACGCCTAGAATACAGGGTATTATTGCATAGATAGAGCTCCTCAAGGATCAGAGATTTTAAAAAAAGGAGCTGATTGGGTGTTAGGAGCTCGGAAAATATCAGAAATACCTTAGTTTTCTTATTTTCTGATACTGCTCCGCCTCTAATACCTGATCAGCTTTTGCTAATACCCGTCCATTCCGCTGTTAATTGGCTAGGTAGGTACGGAGTACTTCGGAGTAGTGCCAGGCCAGGCTGGCCATGAATGAGTCAGCAGGCAATCCTCCAGGGCTGTCATTCTCTAATTCGGATACGGACGGGCTCATGCTTGGCACACCTCGTTGCCGCCAACTTCGCTACTCTGACGGAACACGCTTCAATCCAGTCTCATTGTGACCAGTACCGATCACTTTGCACATTATCGAAATGGCAGCTGAATCAAAAACAGTGGCTGTGCCCCCGAAGAGGGCCAATACTGACTATCCGGTGAGAACCACACCTCCTGTGGCATGGCCCTGCTCTTCCAGTTTTATCTCTGACCATTGAATTCTAGTTAATCGACTCCGACCCGTATGTACCTTTCAGAGCACCAATTGAACCTTTCAAGCGTCATACTTACCATACAATAGGCACATGCGGCGAGTGTTCGGCTATGCTCGGCCTTCTGATTACGCGGTCGGTGGTGGAATGGCCGCTGCCTCTCCGCTTGCTTTCTGGGCTATGGAACGGGTGAGCCCTTCGTATGTCGGCCGGGGAGGCTTTGCGCCTGTTATGCGACTCGCAACCGCCATTGGCCTTGCTGGGGGTCTTCATATCCTGTATCAAAGATCCTGCAGTATGTCCGCTTTTTACTATTGTGGCCCAGTTGCAAAAGATACTGATCGATGCGGGGGTAGACCGGTTTTATGGGTTCACCGAGAACTCCCGTGAGGTAGAAATGGACATGAGAGAGATGGTGGACAAGGTCAAGAAGGGCGAGCCTCTATACGGCTCCTCTGGCGTTTCCTCCTATCTGCAGGGCGTTGCAGCTAGGAATTCGCGGTACTCCCAGCTCTTCATCCATATTCTGCCATGGTACAATTTCGTCAACCATGACCAGGTAAGATAACATTAAGCTTCTCTCTCCCGTTTGACTCGTGCTGGGCACCTTTATTAACTGACCCAAAGCATGGCGTTGACACGGCCAAGTACTATCAACAAGCCGAGCGGGAGCTTGAGGGCGATCGTTTGGCAAAGCCTACATCCGTTTGAGGGTATTACGCGCTTTGGTTATTCCGCTATCGACAGATTCCTACTGCTGAGATTTTTATACTTATTTTCCCTAGCGCAATTTGAAAACCATAAATTACATCAGCGCCATTCTTGTGTCCTACTTCTCGTCAAACGCTTTTATTGTGGGGAACGGAGACAGCTTATCACAAAAGTTGCGGAATCGGGATGACCCAGCCTGTCCTGTGAGAGTGTGGCTCTGAGTCTGGGCTGTTCAACCTATCTTTTTCCTGCTGTGAAGGTCGTCTTTTCTGGACAATTGATCTCTGGCAGGCGGCTTGTTTGAAGCTGGTTGCGTGGCTTTTGTGGGATGGAAGGACTAGGAAGGAAACATGTTTGAGTCCATGTCCGTAGAAAAGACAACATTACGACCATATACAACAAGTGCGTTCTGTTTAGTATGTGTATCAGGGTAGTTGATAAATTGATATCATTAGTGCATGTGCACATCAAAAAAATCAGGAATGAAAGGAAAGAAAAGAAAAGAAAAAAGAGACAGAATATATTTTGCTGAAGTGATGGATGATGGTGAGCCGATCTCTACATTTCTTGGGCGCTTTGGTGCCAACCGAAATGGAAATATGATGGAATCCGGGTGAAAGGTCATGGATATTTTGCTGAACCACCTTAAGGGACGGGTATGGTCCTGTGAAGAAACTGTCTTACCTTACCTATGTTCTACTAGGACTACTAGGTACTACTGCTACTACTACGGGTACCACTGGAGGGAGCTTGGGTGGGATCGGTTTATACGGTAATTTTGCTGAGCTGGGCTGGGCCACTTCCACCACTGGGCACGTTGGGTAGGTAATTTACCAGGGTACTCGGATACATATGTACAGTCCGGTTGCTCCTCCCCCAGGTACCTGGTACTATCGAACATCAGGAACCTACCTCCTTTCTCCGTATCGGAATTCCTGATCTTCGGTACTGCCGAGGTAGCGCATGTGGAATACTGATATGTTCGATGTCTGAATCCCTATTATCAGGATAATTGAAGAGTACTGGCCTTCGGAGGGCCCATCCCACTAGCCCTTTGTAAGCAACTGCGCTGTTTCCTTAGGTACCTGAGAAGATTGATACCTGTCCTATGTGGTCACCTCGCGTACCCGAGCTTACCTTACTCCGTAGGTAGGCTCCCCTTCAAGGACGGGTACCTCGACCGGGAGGATACTTCTTACATTCACCGTTGCCCATCTCGTCCAGGACATATTCTCAACCCCAACGGATCCAGCACAGGCGGTGCGCCTGCTCGACACCAGATGACCTAAGCATCAAAAATCGATCCCAGGATCAAGGCGTCTGTGTAGCATGATCGACTGCATCAAGAATGGCAGTGGATGACTCCGAGATATGTGAAATGGTCCCAGAAGATGGCGGCTGGCAGACCGCAGATCCTGTCTCATCAATTTTAGCAGTGCAACTGGCACCACGTCTCTCATCTCATGTGAACCACAGGCATGATCTTAACCGAGAGACATTTGCTCTCCTCCGCAAGGAGCTTGTACAGGGCAGATACAGTCAGATTTCTCTTGACGATAGCACTGCAGACGTCTGCAAATTGATCTGCATTGTTTTGAAGGCAGGCCTGGAACAGTGCGCACCAGACGATCATTTTGAGTCGGAAAGCCAGATTCTAGACTGTTTAGCCATCATCCGGATAGCAATCCAAAAAGCCCCACGCGCACTGACAGAATGCCCCGAGCCAGAGTCTCTGGGAGTTAATACCCACGCACCTCTATATGCATGGTTGATTGTTCAACTACTACACACACTCATTCGTTGGAGCAGCGATATCATCGCGGAAACAATCACTGACCTCTTCTCCACCCTAATTTGTGCGCAATACAAACAGACAAAGCAGTGGTCATCGTCTTCTTTGGCGGCAGGCCTGCTTCGCGCTTGTACCACAGGTATGTTGAGTCCCAAGATCTGCGTCAGATAGTCGACTAATGAATGGTACGTAGATCTTCTACTATGTATGGATCACTTGAGTACCATGGAGCCGGAAGGAACCCCCATACTCAAGCAAGCCATCCCTACACTTAAAGGGACACTTCTCACGGATCTAGATGAGCTCGGTCTCCCTCGGGGCCTTTTCGAACCCCGTATCGGGTTTTCATCCTTTTCACAGGGATTTAGAGCAATTTTGACTCTGCTTGATTCTCTCTGGCCGAAGAATTCCAAGCATGGTACTGTCTTCGAAGATAGCACCATCGTACGCCAGAACCGAGCTTGGGTACTCAATTGGTATCAACGTCTATGGAAATCTATATTGCAGTGGCTCCAAACTCCAGATCTTCTCGACACAGGATGCAAAGATCATGTTTGCTCGCGACTTTTGGCTCGTATCAAATCGAGCTGGCTGCATCTATCATTCCTTTCTACTGAAATGGAGCTATCCTGTGGTCTCATCGAAGTCCTTTGCCATCTTTTGACATTGAGCAATCTCGTTCAGCTACCAACCTCACAATTCGAGCTAAATCAAATCATGATCAATCTGATGGAGATGGTCAACCCCACGAGGCTATCCATTATTTGCGGGAGAACCGTTATCTTACCAACCATGAGAGATCTTCAAAGACGCGTCGACTTTGGACAGCTTGACCTACAGCTCCAGGTAAGAATATCCAACAATGGCCCCCAATTTGTAGAGGAATCTGGCTTATCATAAGAAAGGTGACAGTCAAGAGTTTTGTTGAAACATTGACCTGTGAACCACGTGATTGTCGCGGCGCAACTATACCGCATAGATCTGAAAATATACAAAACTTCCCTGGCCCGAAAATTTCGGTTTCAGGTCCCATTCAGGAATCGAGTTTGGTTCCTCTTCCACCTTCCGGCAATGTGAAGTCTAGCAACTCTAGCCAAAAGCTGCTTGATGCTATATTAACAATCCTAGGTGTCCCGGAGACCGAAGGCTCATTACAGAACCTTCATTCGGCAATTTCGTATGTTTCTCGCAACTGCCTAGATGACGAGTGTTGTTTGGCCTACTGATATATAGTATGAAGGTCTGAAAGTTTCACGCAACTCACAGAACAGAAAAAATCTGAGATCCTCCAAATATTGACCAAGATTCCGTGCGCCCTCGCTAAAGAATCAGAAAGAGGAGTCGAATCTGAGAACGAATCTCCATCAAATTGCCAGAGGTGTGACGACGACAAGCATGGGCATATCCTAGGATCGGATTTACAGTCTTCTTCTGTCGATGAGCTCTGTAAACTACTCGCTCATATCATCCCTAAGGTCACACGAACACCTGTTCTTCGCGTCAGTGCAATGATTGCATTGGGGAAAACCCTAATGCATGCTCCAGCTTGCCCTGAGTTACACCTTAACTCATCTGTGTGTGGTGAGTTTTGTTTACATTCGCTACGGAGCTCTGTCAGAGAACTTCGGGTTGTCACTGGACACTTCGTTGTTGTCTTCGTTCGCAAAAGCCTTGATCATGAATTGCGACGCCGCAACTTTGTCATTTTGCTAGAGCGGCTTGAAGACCTTTCAGCAAAACAGGACGCGACATTGCAGGAGACTTGTATTATGACTCTATGCCGCCTTGCAAAGCTTTCCAGTGATGACGAAATGAACATAATTCTCCTTCGTCTCATCGAATACCTGGGGCACCCTAATCCTTTCATCTGCGCTGTGGCCTATACTGAGTTATCGAGACTCGCACAACAATTGTCGGTCACACCCGCAGGTTTATTCCGGCCTTTCTGGAGAACTTTGGCTGTGACCGTGGTCAAAAACTTTCAATCCCGCCCGTACATGGCCGAGCAATTGTGTGATTTGCTGGGGATGAAGGTGGACGATTTTCTGAGGTTGACCGAAATACATGTTCTGCCGTATCTAGTGTTGACTCGTAAGCGAGATATCATTCTCAGACTTGGGTCAAGCTACAAAGAGATGAAAACACCATTTGATGTTTGTTCTGAAAAGAATAACCTCGCGGCTATCCTCTCATTTTTACTGAGCCAACCTTCAACAGACTCAGAGGAGGTGATAATGTCTACGCTCTCGGAAATAGACACGGCCTTTAGGGGCCGTACGCTAGCTGAGCTTGTAAGGATTGAACCTATCCTGATTGCCTGCGACTTGTTGAAAAGACTTGGTGATTCGAGAATGAAGAACGAGGCAAGATTTCGTAAGGCCCTTCTTCTTCTCGCGAATCACGTCCCACGAAAATCGCCTCACGCTTCGAGAAAGACTAGCCTTGTTGGCCACTTTATCGAAGAACATGTCCTTGGAATCATCACTCAATTCGCCTATGCCGTCAATGACTTCCAGATCAGGCAGCCGATGGCTGAAAAGAAACGGAACATCATAGCTATAGGGGAAATGGTGAAGGTAGCACACGGCCATGTCAGCAGCGCGCTTCCCCAGATATCCGCTTGCCTGCGATCTGCACTGGAAATGGAAGATCTGTGCAACCATGCCTTTGCTGTGTGGAGCATATTGGTGAGGTCTCTGCATGAGGAAGAACTAGAGCCTTTAATTGATCAAACTTTGTCGATTGTGATCAAATACTGGGACAAGTTCACAGAAGATACCAGGAAGTGTGCATATGAACTCGTTGCTTATATCCTCAAGAATCACCATGAACTTGTGCGAGACATTTACAACACCATGCCCTCACTAGCAACCATTCCAGTCATGTCCGATTTCGAAGTGGAAATCAGGCAACTCAAGGGGAAAATGGATGTCCGGAGCCATTTTTTTTCCTTCGTTAGACGCTGTCAAAGTGAAAATATAACCGTCATTGAGCAAGCGCTCAAGGAGCTTCTGCCTTATGTCTCAGAACATGAAGAATTTCTTCATCGAGCAGTTCTCAGTGAGCAACCCGATCCAGTCGTTGCACAGTTGACTCGATGTCTGCTTGACTGCTGTGTCAAATTTAACCCCAGCTCCGATACCATCACTCTCCTATCGGCCCAGTGTTTAGGCTTGATTGGTTGCCTAGATCCAAATCGAGTAGAGTCAATCAAGGAAAAGAGGGATATCGTTGTCTTGTCCAACTTTGATCAAATGGAAGAGACGTTTGACTTCATTCTCTTCTTTCTCCAAAATGTACTAGTTGAGGCCTTTTTATCCGCCTCAAATACTCGAGCCCAGGGCTTTCTTGCCTACGCTATGCAGAACTTACTAAGATTTTGCAATGTCGATACGGCTGTGACTCAACGCGCTCGAGACAACCAAGCCAACGAAAAATATCAACGATGGCTCAAGCTTCCCGAAACAGTCCGCAACACATTAACGCCTTTTCTAACGTCCAAATATACAGTCACTGTTGGTGCTGTCAATTCCCACTGCACCTATCCTCTTTTCTCCGCCAGTATAACGCATGGTGATTGGTTGCGGAGTTTTGTGCAAGACCTTTTGCAAAAGGGGAGTAACGATAATGTGAGGCTGGTATTCAGTGTGTGCAGCCGCATCATCAAAGGGCAATACATCGGTATAGCCTCTTTTCTCCTCCCCTTTGCGGTTTTGAATCGAGTGGTTGGGGGCACCGAGGACGAGAAAGAGAATTTACTCAATGAGTTGACAACTGTCCTTTCACACCCCCTTCCAGATACAAGCAACCACGTTCATGAAACAATCCTGCTTTGTAGCCAGGTAATTAGTGTCCCTACTATGTTTGCCTGGTTCTTCAGCTTTACCTAACAAGGTGTCTAGAGCGTCTTTGAAGTACTCGACTACCTATCAAGGTGGCTGCAAGGAAAGAAAAAGCAACTCAATGGCCTAAGAAATCACAGTCACCAATCAAGCCGGGCTCACAGAGAAGCTTCTGGTAGCTCTCTTCAAGATACATATTCGACTCAAGTCAAGGCAGTTGAATCTCTTCTGGCCTCCATACCGGCAGAGGTAATCTCCAAAAGAGCGGTCCAGTGCAAATCATTTTCCCGAGCGCTTTTCCATTGGGAACAATATATTCGACAGCACATAAGCCAAAAGAGACAACCAAACACTGCCGGTATCGAACCTCTCTACCAGCGCCTACAAGACATTTATAGTCAGATTGATGAGCCGGATGGCATTGAAGGAATCTCAGCAAACCTTCAAGTTCTCAATATCGACCAGCAGGTCCTTGAACACAGAAAGGCTGGGAGGTGGGCTACTGCACAGAGCTGGTATGAGCTACAGCTTGAAAGAGAGCCAACTAACAATGACGCACAATGGAATCTTTTCACATGTCTGAAAGAATCAGGTCAACAAGGTCTGGATCTCCAAATGTCTCACGAAATAAAGTCGCTGGGAAAATACTAACCCTACGCAGAGGCTATCTTGACAAGGTTCGAGATTCTAAAAGGGACCGATTCAGTTTCTAGGCTTCTTCCATTTGCGATCGAGGCTTCATGGATCACAGAAAGTTGGGACAAACTACAAGGTTACCTCCAACTCTTTTCGCAACAAGACACGGGAGACTTCAACACAGGTATTGGCTCAGCTCTCGATGCATATTACCGTGGTGACAAGGAGAAATTTGGGCACATTGTCAATTCTCTACGACTTAGTGTTGCCAAGTCTATGACACCAAATACTGTTACCTCCCTGCAATCATGCCACGACAGTATGCTCAAACTACATGCTTTGACAGAGCTTGAGTTCATAGCCAAATTCTGCCGCAACCAAGAACATTCGGCTCTATCGGACTTGCACGATTCTTTGGGCCGCCGTTTGGATGTTTTGGGGGGGCATATCTCGGACAAGCAATATCTGCTTGGTCTGAGAAGAGCTGCTATGGGGTTGACGTGCGTTTTCTCGGAGACCGTCGTCTGGCATAGGCTAATCTAAAGAATAGGGGCACTTTTGCGATGTCTGACATAGCTGCAGCTTGGTTGGCCAGTACGCGCCTTCTGCGGAAAGGCAATTTTACAAACCAGGCATATCAGTCAATGCTCCATGCTGCTCGACTCAAGGACAGATCAGCTACGATCGAGCATGCCCGTCTTCTCTGGAAAGATGGACATCATAGAAAAGCAATCCAAACCCTTGAGGGTGCAATAGCTGCTAATGAATTTGCATCTGATACAGTTTCCGCGGAGCCTATCTCAAGTGCGGCCATTACTCACCGTGAAAAGCGCCAGAACTTGTTGGCTGCGAGAGTAAGTCATTTTCTTAACAAGATCTCGCATTTGTACTCATGGTCAATCTATTTTCTATGTTTAGGCACATCTTCTATTGGCAAAATGGACAGACAGAGCAGGGCAGACTCAATCCGATGTCATAGTCCAGAGGTATCGAGAGGCCATTAAGCTCCATTCAAGGTAATGGGTTACGTACATAGGTTTATTACTGCTACCTGGCTAACTTGCCTAGGTGGGAAAAAGCGTACTACTATCTGGGAAAGCATTACAACAAGATCCTGGATTCTGAGAAGGCCAGACCCTTGGGGAAGGAGGCTCAAATATAGTAAGTACCCATGTCTGGTCTCGTGACTTTGAAAGGTTGACTATCATGATTTTCAGCTTAACGGGAGAAGCTTCGAAACTCGTCATCGAGAATTACCTTCGCTCCTTGGGGCATGGCAACAAATATGTCTTCCAATCATTGCCCAAAGTTTTAACTCTCTGGCTTGAGCATGCATCTATGGTCGATCAACCATTCGATCCTAAAAGAGGGAATAACGAGTAAGTCTCATATCCAATGGACCTTGAATCCTCTTATCATGATCGGTACTCCTGTGTGCCCTGTCGTCGTTATCGTTTTCTGTTTTTTTTTTCCCCTTCTTTTTTTCCCCTCAGCCAAGGCTGTGTTATGCCACTTGACTAACACCACATAGAGAGTTCCAGGTACATACTTTGAGTCAGCGGAAAAAGATTCTTGACGATATGCATTCTCAACTCAGGAAATACATCAGTCGAATGCCAGCCGCCCTGGTGAGATATCCTGCCCACCATGGACTACGGGGACTAATTGAATTCTAACATCCCCAGTTGTTCACAATCCTCCCCCAAGTAGTTGCGCGGATATGCCACCCAAATGGCACTGTCTACGATCTATTGACGAGGATTGTCGCCAAAGCAGTAAATTTCTTCCCGCAGCAAGGACTTTGGACGGTCCTGGCTGTAGTCAAATCCTCATCCAAAGATCGAGCCTCCAGAGGCTTTAATTGCCTCCAAAAGATTACAGTGAGATGCCACAGAAAGGAGAAACACAATGAATTTACTAATTGATATAGGATACAAACAAGAAGCTCAGGACGGAGTCGCCCTCCGATATGCGAGGAATGATAAACCAGGGGCAAAAATTTTCAGATGAGATGTTGAGAATATGTGTGATACGCATTGAGGATAAAGCTTCGAAAATCAATCTTCCGAGGCAATTGGGGTTTGATCGCAAAGTGGTACCTTGCCGGCTTGTCGTGCCATTTCAGGCCATGTTGACCCCGACTTTGCCCGCCAGTCACGATTCGGAGTATTTAAAGGGCTTTAGGGCATTCCCACGAGACCCTACCACCATCGAAGGTAATTATCGCTAGTTCTTGTGAAATAACATGTTTCTAACCCCATATAGCCGTACTTGACGAAGCGCAAGTCCTAAATTCTCTTCAGAAGCCCAGGAAAATCAGCATAAGGGGATCTGATGGAAAGGTTTACAATGTCCTCTGCAAACCTAAAGATGACCTTCGCAAGGATCAACGTCTTATGGAATTCAACAACATGATCAACCGATTTTTGAAAAGAGACGTTGAATCCAGCAAACGTCGAATGTGTAAGTAAATGGAGACAGACTTCCATTGTTTATCTCCCGACAGCTAATAATGAATGACACGGAAGACATCAAAACATATGCTGTCACCCCATTAAACGAAGAATGCGGTCTTATTGAATGGGTTGACAATCTCCGGACGTTACGGGATCTTGTCATTAAATTGCTGCGAGAACGGGGCATCACACCCAATGTAGGGCTGAACTTAGCGACAGCGTGACAACTTCACAGGCTAATCTTTTACAGTACAATGAGATCAGACAGAATCTCGCGGAAATCTGCTCAGATATGTCCAAGCTCCCTTTATTTACAACCAAGATTTTGGCGAAGTACGTGGTTTGATGAGGACATCCTGTTGTACTCATACTAAAGTCAGGCTTAGATTCCCCCCGGTTTTGCATGAGTGGTTCGTTGAAATGTTCCCTGAATCTGGGGCGTGGTTTGCAGCACGTCTGCGGTACACACGATCATGTGCTGTTATGTCGATGGTCGGATATGTTTTGGGGTATATCAATCACATAATGCTCGAGCCACTGGGATCTTGCTAACGAGTTGTTTAGCCTTGGAGATCGACATGGTGAGAACATTTTGTTCGAGGAAGGCACGGGTGGTGTCCTTCATGTGGACTTCAATTGCTTGTTTGACAAGGTAAGGCGACATCTTGGATCGAATGAATCTTTCTGACCACTGGACCTGCCAGGGCTTGACATTTGATAAACCTGAACTGGTTCCGTTTCGACTGACTCAGAATATGGTCGACGCATTCGGCGCTTATGGGTATAATGGTACGTTACTTCCCTCCTAGATCAGAAAAAAACTACAAAGCCAACCCCTCTGTAGGCCCATTTCGAAAAACATGCGAAATCAGTCTTGGTCTTCTGCGTCAGAACGAGGATGCCTTGATGACTATCCTTGAAACCTTCTTGCATGACCCAACCACGGATTTCATTGGAAAAAAAGTGAGTTTCCCGGGTCTCTAGTGTGAAACCAGTCTTAATTTGAGAATCCAGCGACGGACACATGCAAATGTCCCCGAATCTCCGGCAGGCGTCTTGGAAAGCGTTCGCCACAAACTCCGAGGCCTCCTGCCCGGGGAATCCGTTCCACTATCTGTCGATGGCCATGTGGACGAACTGATCATGCAAGCAACAGATAGGAAGAATCTCGCTGCAATGTATATAGGCTGGTGTGCGTTTTTCTAGAATACCTCTATTTTTCCATAGCGCTCAAAACGGGCATATGCATACACATGCTCCTCGCAGATGGCTTCTCTAAGCTTCAATGAGTAGCTTTAGGAACTGCATAATATTTGAGTGCGCTTGAGTTGATGCTCAAGTGGCCGGCGGCGATACAATTTCTAGGTAACGATATTCATAATGACAGTATGTATACACATCAATCCAGCATTTGGGTTTAAGAGATTGGGCAAGGCTGGCTGGCGTGAAATTGCCATGGCCATCCCAAACTCGCCTGACTTTCCGGCTGTCGAGGTAATCACCTCCTCAATGGGCTGTATCGACCACGACCTCGACTTGAGCTGCGACTCCTCCCACTGTGGCTGCTAAAATCATAGCTGCTGTAGCTTGGACTCCGACGCCTCCGGCTGCGAGGGCTACCAGAGCGTGCGTTGGCTCTTTTCCGCGGAGGTGAAAGCGACACAGAACCAATAGAAAGTGACCGAGAGCGACGTGGTGATCTTGATCGGGAATAGGAGCGCGGGCGATAGATATCATGCTTTTCCATGGGCCGGGACCGGCCATATCGTTTGGGCGGTGAGCGGCGAGATGGTCGGGTCTCCAACATCGGTCCTCGACCATGCCTCTGGCGACCAAGGTTTGTCCTGTTTCCTTGAGGTGGCGGTGACCGCGAGAATGCCCTCCTAGGAAGGACAATAGATACGCCCAAGACAGCCCCATCAAGCTGAGCTTCATGCATGTGTGCGATAGCAGCTTCTGCATCAGCAGGATCATGGTATAAAATATATGCGGTGCCCCGGTTCGTCATGACTAGCATAATGATGTTAGCTCTCTTTAGATGATGGTGATGCGCAGAATTCAAATGAACAGTGCATACAAGCTTTATTCATGGGCAGGTCAAGGCTCTGGATTTCTCCAAACCCAGCAAATATCTCACGTAAATGGGATTCCGTAACATTTTTAGTTAGCTTCTCCACGACAATCTGGTATAGACACATATATCAGGATCAATTATGGTTAATGGAACAAACGTTTCCCACCAACATACCTTTGAGCTTCTTGGAAGCCCAGGTGGACTTCGAGACCGGCTATAGCTTCTGTTTCGATATCTGCGTGAATCTCGACTCCAACTTCGGCTCGGGCTCGGAGAGAATCTCTTTGTCGGTGGCGGGGACCGGCTCAGGCTCTTCGTAGGACGGCCATTGCGACGGCCAGCGTCACGCTTGAAGGATGGACTGCGGCTAGTCGAGCGGGGGGAAACAGTGCGCCTTAGAGTCGCATCTCGATCGACGCTGGGTTCCGTTGGTGAGCGGGTAGGGGAACGTCCTCGCGCGGATCCCATTGACATTGCGATAACAAGGGCCGCAGCGCAAGGCGCGATCGATCAATACTAGAGCGAATGGACGGAGTGAATTTGAAGTGGGCGGAATTGGCTATCCCTGCTTTGGAGATAAGAACAAAGACAGAAGGTGCGATCAGTGAATGAGTCTGGTGGGCAGCAAGAGATGTTTAAGACTTCAAGCGAAAGCACAGCCGATGGGGTTGGTTCAGTTGTTCCTTGCTAGCCGGTGGCAGTGGGAAGGGGAGCGGAGGCGGAAGAAAGCAGTCGGGGGTGGAGTCCCTTTCCGGAGCATCCCTCTGGCACCTGCGTAGCTACTCAAGTGCCTGCCTACGTGGGGTACCTACGGTAAGTATTTTAATCCATACGAACCTGCCGACTCCTTCCTCAGGCCCATAGTGCAATGCATGATACAACCGGTTGATTACATATTCTAAGCATCTACAGACTTCCCCCACCGATTGTATTCCTGCACCACCTCTTGTGTGATTTGCTTTTTCACTTGCTTGAGGGCCGCCTCGAAGTGCCGCCATCGAACATCCTGTTCTTGTCCTGTGTCCTCTTCCTCGTCCAGCGCAGTATCCCCCGCAGTTTCGCAGATACTGACGATTTCTGCCCCTGAATACCCAGCAGTCCTAGACGCCAACTCGTCCAAGCTCACGTCAGAATGGACGACGGATTTGCGGCACCAAATGCTCAAGATCTCCTTCCGCGCCTCGAAATCCGGAGGCCCGATATAGAGGATATTGTCGAGTCGACCAGGCCGCATCAGTGCCGGATCAAGGACCTCGGGCTTGTTTGTGGCCGCAACAACAAGGACGCTCTTCAACTCCTCGATGCCATCCATTTCGTTTAAGAGCGTCGTGAGCACGTTGACACCCCCCTGGGAAGAGCTACCTCGCTTGGAAGCGATAGCGTCAATTTCATCAAAGAAGATGATACTAGGTCTGGCCGATCGTGCCTTGCGGAATATTTCGCGCAAAGAGCGTTCTGATTCACCAACATACATGCTCAAAATTTCCGCGCCCTTAACAGCCAAAAAGTTCAAGCCTGCTTCAGTCGCCAATGCCTTGACGGTTAATGTTTTCGAGCATCCCGGTGGCCCGTACAAGAGGATCCCCTTTTTGCTGTTGACATTGAGCCGTTTCATCCGTTCCGGGTGCTAAATCAATCAGTTACTGTGTTCCAGGCTGCAGCAGGCAGGAATCTCACCTTCAAAGGCCTCTCGACTGCTTTCTGGAGACGCCTTTTTATTTCGTGTTGACCACCAATGTCTGACCACCTCACCCTTGGTGTTTCCAGAAACACTTCTCGCATCGCAGTAGGGCGGACCTCCTGCAAGGCCAGTAACACATCGACCTCTTGAATGTCCAGGAATTTATAGTCGCCGTCAGGGGTTTGTGTTTCTGAAACAGCTACATTATCCCCAGGTGATCCCAAGGAGTCGGTCGTGTTCACCGTGTTCACATGAGCATTGTCGGCAAGATGTCTTTGTCGAGCTTTACGACAACTGACTTGGAGCAGTGCATAAAGGTCAGCTCCAACAAAACCATGTGTCTTCTCAGCGATTAGGTCTAAAAGCATATCGCTTACTCCAGACAACGGACATCCGCAGATGGCACGCAGAATCTCTCCTCGGTCTTTGGCCGTGGGAACTTGGAGTTCAACTTCAATCGCCAGACGGTGGGGAGTTCTCAGAGCATCGTCAACATTATTTGGGTGGCGTGCGGCAGCCACAGTTAGGACATGGGCCCCTCTCACAAGGTCTAGGCACTCGCAGAGAACAGATGCAAGAGACTGCCCATCCAAGGAGTTCCTCTTGGGAGCGATGAAGTCCAGTTGGTCAATGATAATAGCGCTTGGCTGAGATCGCATTGCTTCTTGAAAAACTTTGCGTAACCTGGCCTCCCCATCTCCTGCATTCTTTGTGAAAATAGAGCCAATGTTGAACGTTTTCTTCCACCCAGCTGATTGTATGCGACCTAGGAGCATAGTTTTTCCCGTTCCTTTTGGCCCATAGATAAGCATACCCCTCGTACTCTCGTAGAACGCAGGCATTTCGATTGCATCTGAGCTCAGATTGAAATCCGAGAGGCTCTCGTTGATACTATCAATCTGGCGATCAACCCCTCCCAGACCATCTGGTTGTACAATGATTGAACGAGTGCGGCTGAACTTGTCGCCATTCGGATCTTCGCCAATCAAGATTTTGCTCTGTTCACTATATCGAAACAGCGTATTGTCCGTGTTTTGGTGAGGGCGAATACCTGCGACCTTAAAGCTTCTTCGCTCACCCTTGAGTTCTAGATCGAATACTAAACCAATAGCCAAGACCTCACATCGAGCAAGGGGGTACTCCAGGGCCCACGACCAGTGGCACATTGATGAAGACGAGAGGAAGCCATGTTTGGCAACCCTGTCGGCGTCCGAACATTCCTCGAGGTAAATCAACTCTATATCATCCAATGGCCCATCTACCCTGTGAATAGAAACCTTCTCCCCAAGTTTAATATCGTAAAAGTCCTGGAGAGTCCTGGAAGTCTGCACAACAGTATTTTGGATGCTCTCAAGTGCGTTCCAGGCAATCGCAGTTTTCGTAGGGCCGTCCCCCTGGCTTATAGCGCAAACGTCGCCGACTCGAAGTTTGAGATTAGCAAGTGCGGATGCAGACAAATACACCCGGAAAGCATCTTTATGGTCATTCCTTGTCTGTTTCGACAACGGTCGAACCGTAAAAAGGCGTGGCTCCGACATATGAATCTAGGTGGGATAGCTGCGGATGACCTGAGAGTTCAATGGTACTGTAACTGGCAAAATCAAGCCCCGTTGGTCTTCTCTCTTGTTGCAATCATTCCCAGCACCAGGGTCGTCAATGGAATAATTGATTTTGTTGATAGA
This sequence comes from Aspergillus olivimuriae, assembly GCA_003719415.1. Lineage (NCBI taxonomy): Eukaryota > Fungi > Ascomycota > Eurotiomycetes > Eurotiales > Aspergillaceae > Aspergillus > Aspergillus olivimuriae. Next base: position 8,353 of record RHLO01000374.1, on the reverse strand, counting down.
TCATAAATGATAGGGAAACTTTTCTGCTTCACTCCAGTGAGAACAAAAGAATTTTGATGCAAACAACGGACAACACACAGAGAGAGATTGTGAAAGAGGAGGGTAGGAGCGGGATACGGAGGGAGAAAAACGATTGTTTGAAATGAAACAGCACTGTAGGGATTTGCAAGAAGGGATCCAGGCGATTAAAAAAAAAAAAAAAAAAAAGCGGCTCCAGCGGGGCAGGTGGATGTGGTGGTAGTTAGTACCACCTACTGAGTAAGTACTTGGTAGGGTCGGGAATCCGCCACGCATTTGAGCAATCTGCTCACCTATTTCGCATGGAATTTGTCATATAATTTTACTTACTACCTACCCGTCGCGAAGGCGAGCCATACCTGGCCATATGGATTGTCCACCGCTTAATATAGTTGCCTGCTTAACACGTGAATCTCATTTTCCATATAAACTAACTCTACCATTATTAGCTATGTCTAACAACCTAGTACTATACAATAATCATTTACCTAAAAATAGGTATCTCAAGTGGAAACGACTCTAAATATAATGACCGTTTATTCATTTAGATAATACTAATTCTGGTTTAACACGAAGGTGCTATAACTCATTTCTCTAATGAAATCTAATATGTCAACTATCTTACATTCTTAAAAGATATCTGGTAATAGTAATATACTAAACCCGGTTTTCTGACACAATAAAACAATAGTTGCGCTGAGTAGGCAACTGCATTCAGCGGTGGACAATCCATACTGCCAGGTATGGGTAGTCGCCTTATAAAGGCAAGTCTAGAAGTATCGATCAACCAAAAGCCATGTGAAGTTAAATGGATAATGTACTATGCTGTTATCTAATGCCACCACGGGCCGATATCCAGCAACATGGCGGGAGTACAAAGGGAAAGAAGTCAAAAACAACGCCTCCGGACAAATTTCAAAAAGACCAGTGAAAAGAAAAAAAGCGTGACCCCAGAGTTTCGTGATTATGAACATACATATATCAGGGCCCCGGTAGTGGAAACAAGATTGGTGTCTGAACGACAACTAGAGTGGATGAGCAGTGAGTGGTTCCGACGCCAACGGCACAGAAATTAGTGAGGACAGGCTGAGCAGCAAGATATTTGGGGTACTCAAATTTTGAAGGGGGTATGAACCTGCTGTCTGCGGCATGTTCAGCAGCATTTACCTCCGCCGTTGCCGTTCAACCCTGATCCTTGCTGGTCTATGGTAACACCCTGAGATCCGGCCTGTTCGGATTTAGATGTATCCATTCCTTTCTTGATCTCCGAAGCAAGGTTGTAAAATGCTTTCTCAATGTTGATGTTATTCTTTGCTGACACCTCGAGAAAAGGGATTCCAAGTTCGTCGGCCAATTGTTGTCCCTGTTGGGTTGAGACGGCTCTCTTTTCTTCCCAGTCACATTTGTTCCCGATGAGAATTTTATGGACTCCTTCACTCGCATGTTGCTCAACATTCGAGAACCATGTGCGGATGTCTGGTAAGCGGGACCATGTCAGTATATTGAGAGGAAGTGGTAAAGGGAAAGCCATACTTTGAAACGACCTCTCGTCCGTCACATCGTAGACAAGGAGTATACCCATTGCCCCTCTATAATACGCCGTTGTAATTGTTCTAAATCGTTCCTGGCCCGCAGTGTCCCATATTTGAAGCTTTACGCGCTTTCCGTCCAGCTCGATTGTCCGGATCTTGAAATCAATGCCGATGGTAGTGATGAACGATGGAGTAAACGAATCTTCACTGAACCGAAGCAGGCAACATGACTTTCCCACACCTGAGTCACCAATAAGCAGCAGCTTAATCTACGGCGCAATGACTGGGTCAGTCGAGGGTGCAGGAAACCGGGACGCCAGCACTTACCAAGAAATCGTAATTCCGTGTGCCAGCCATTCTGGACTAGACTCGGGGTGTGACGACGAAACGAGTTGTTTGTCAAGTCGAACTTGAGAGTTAAGAACCCGTAAATACCACTGAAAACGAGCGATCTGGTTCTTATCTTTTATCGCTCAGTTGGGGTTTGCTCCAAGTGAGATTAGGTATGTCGCCGGGTGGTTCCTTGTCTCGATAACCGCCTTCGTCCAGCAAAAATATGCCTGCAGGAGATCCACATCCACCGAAGGATGTGAGAGATATTGGGTTGTCGAGCTCCAAAGGACGAAAGGCTCCGGGATGGGAGTCAGGGGAGGAGCGGGGATCGTATCGCAGGCCGAGTCTTCTCAGTTTATCACAGTTCAAAGCAAGGGGGTTGATCCTGGATCAAAGTCCTAGGTGTTCGGGCTATTACACTTATCAGTGGATGGGAGAAGTGTGGGAGTGCGCGAATGGTTGAGGAAGTGTCAACTCTCAAGCCGTAGTGACGAAGCAGGAATGTAGGTAATACTCCGTAGGTAGGTAGTTAGGTAAAGCGTCTTAGGGTGGAACACTCTGTACGTAACATTACCCAGTTAGGTAGGTACTGTAGTGTCTTATCCCATATTAAACCAACAAACTGGAAAATAGTTGTACCTCAAGAGCACCATATCCCACAAGATAGAATTGGTTCACTCATAGTAATTTGACATGCCCACAGCACGAAATTATCATACAAACTATAGAACCTCTTGAATCGCATATTGTGTATACTGAAGTGATGGTCAGTACATGGCGTTCCTTTTCTGGGCGTAAATACAGGGTGTACCAACACCCCGTACCTTACCTCAATATTTCATTCTCAACCCCGCCAGTAGGTATCGACACTGAATGTTTCGATGTTTCAGCCTGTAAAGATCCAACGATACAGATGTCAATGGAACGTCTCCACTGCATGGGAGTACCCATGGACTCCTATCATGTTTCTATTGATCAAGTACCTAGGTAGGCCAGACTGGACGTCTGGTGAACCAGCACCTGATATGGACGGTGACAACACGTTTTGGACATCGTTTACAAGTTGAGTCTTTGAAAGACCTTCATTGGCAGTCTGAGGATGTATGTAGAATACGGACGCAGACCATGTCAAATATCTTCCAAGGTTAGATGAAGCGATCGTACATGTTCCAGTGCTTTCTAGTGTCGTCAGGTGAAGAGCAACTTGATACCAGCATACGAAATTACAGGGGAAATGGGACCACTCTATGACCCGGCGGTAAGGTAGCGAAAGCCAATATCGTATAAAGAAGCTGCAGATACTGATCAGGTGCCTTACTGCATCCATTTGGAATATGCCCAGCCGATCCTTTGCACAATGCTAATCTGCGTGTCAACTTGCGATTCATTGACTAGATCACTGGAATCGTCTTGGAAAGCACGGAATTCTGCGCCGTTTAGGATTGTCTCAGCCTTGCGAACCATCCTTTCAATTTCACAAATTAAGATACCATGGCCTTTATAGGTGAGGGTACCATTGACAGTAGTGGACGGTCGGGTCAAAGTCCGGTGGACGTTACTGCGACAGGGTTAGTTCTAATGGTCACTTGATCAGTCGGATGTAGTGAGATTATACCGCAACGCATGCCTCAACTCATCTTGCTGCCGTCCCATGCGCAAACCTTTTCTATTGCCAAACGTGTTCCATAGCCACCGAGAGCATGCATATGATACTAAGATGCCTGGCGTGAGGCCAACAAAACTGCGGAGTGTCAACAAAGACCCTCTTACGTCGGAATGGGTAGAGAGCCACCTACCCAAACACAAGCTCCTGGCTTCGTAGCAAGGCATCAATACCGCCGATTGCAATTTCAACGTCTACTTTTGTTTTCTGGATTTGGATCAAGAGGGCTCGTATCAAATCGCCTCTGACAGTTCCAATAAAAGGGGTTCGTAAGTCTTTCTCATAAGCCCGGAGGACTGGCGTCAAGTCTCCCTCGCGAACTTTGGTCGCGATGACATTGGTATCAATGATGGCGTTCGTCTTTTTTGATGCATCGTGGTCGAGGACGAAATCAACGACCATTCTTTCTAGGCTGGCGCGATCTGCCTCTAGACTGTTCTTACTCATAAGCGCTATTTCGCTTGCATCATCATGGCGTATAGTCCCAATAAGCTTTTGTGTGGGATGAAGAACCCAGTTTTTCCAAAAGTCGACTGTTGTCGAGCCAATATCGGAGATCCAGTTCAAAAGATCATAGCGTCGACTGTGTACTATTTTAAACAAGGTGCTCGCCGACAAGCCCCCTATGGACAATGGTAGCCAATACCGAACCAAACGTGAGGGTCGTCCATAATTGGCTATATTCAACATTGATTGGGCCCTGTACTTTGGGAGTAGATCTCGAATGATAATGTCCAGGCGTTGGACCACTTGTGCCGGGTGTTCAAGGGGGTTCCCGTGGGATTGAAGTTGATGAAGCCCGGATTTTCGTTGGACCGCCGCTAGGATCTTTTCTGCGGCGCCTGGAGCCATGGTAGCATCGGCTGCCCTTTTGAGGAGCACTTCCATTGCAAATACTCCGTTTAAGACCATATTGCGCCACTCAATATCGAACTCTGGCCCATTGCGGATCCAGGGCTGATCGTCCTCATTTGTAATGGCGGAAGAAAATTCTCGAACAAGCATTCCAATGCCAATGGCGTTAAAGCTTTTTATCAACTTGAGGAAATCGCGTTGTCGACATATCTCGGACCTAGGCCTGGCAAATACTGAACGCAGCATTGTCCGCAGATTACACCAATGATCTGTGTGGATATTTTGTCGGACGGCATCATAAAATCGCAGCCAGCCGCCACGGGGCAATGTTGTCATGGACTTCGTGGGGGGGATTTCGTCGAATGGGTTTTGACATGCCCGCGCAAAATTGCGCCACAGTCGGATGGGAGAGGTCTGTAGGGTATATAGTCCAATGTACCCTGGGGACGCTAATGTGTCTTCCCAGTAGAAGATCTCATCATCCAACTGGAGGGCATGTTCTAAGAGTGTGTTTAAGATCAATCCCAGAGTTTGCACTGTAGCTTTCCCAGCAGCCAGCCACCAAAGGCTCAGCGCATGGGCAGATAATGTCCCAGCAGATATGTGCTGGTCAGCGGAACGAGGTTGGAGCTTCGAGATCAATTGGGCGATCTCATCTTCATTCAGCAATGGTCGCGACTTGGAAATGACAGAAAGAGAGTCAATGGCATTGCTGAGGAAGGCAGTTCTATTGGCCGAATCTTCGCAGGCGTCCGCTATATCGGGTTCAATTGTATCCGGGTGTATGTTATTGAGCTGATGGTTGAGTCTATCGAGCTGGATGTCCAAGCGGCGAATATTACTAGTACCCTGTGAGCACTCTTCTGGAGAAACGTGGTTTGGCTTACCCGTGTATTGCTGACATGCTGTGTCTGTGGGATCTAAGATTCTTGGGGTTGAGAGGTCGGCATCTTTTGTACTACTGATGAGTTCCATGTCGTCATCCAGACAGAAGCTGGGCGCCAGCCCTTGTTGACTTAGGTAATAAGAAACGCATAACATGGCACGGGGCGGGTCAACTGGTACCGGTGCTCAGGCGGACCCATACCTGAGGGACATCCTACCTACGGTAGGTACTATGCAGGTACTACTACTAGTACTATTACAAGAAGTACGGAGTAGAGCGTACTGCCTCCCTACCTTACGGCATATAGACGCTGAGGAAATGATAGCATGGAGGTGTTTATGTTTTTTTGTTGTCATTCCTATGCGTGTGATTGGGAACCATGATGACTGCGATGTCCGACGTCCGTCCGTCCTATGTTGCCTATGGACACACAAGGCCCGGGGGGAAGAGAAAATTTCCCAACCCAAAAATCGATGGGGGAACGTGAAGCTCAATCGGAAGGATACTAATCTGACTATCAAACCACCACCAACCAACCGCACGAGATCACGGGCTAGGTGGGCTCTTAGCGCCGCCTTGGAGAGGTGGAGCAGGTCGGTCCCGACCGGCAAGAAGGTGGTGCGAGACACTTCCCGGCCAGGGGCAAGGGGGAAAAAAATAATAGAAGAGATCTCGCCACCTCGGGAACACTGACCCCAGCGCAACTTTGTCCACTGGTGTGTCCCTGAAATACGGCCTACCAACCCACTACCGCTCGCTGGACCAAGACAAGTGCCTTCCATCTCCTTCAAATTTCGGTCGGCTGTATTCGCACTCTGTCCTGTGGTTTTACGGCTCTGTGATTGACTGACCTTGCACACACACAGCCCATCGACATTCCGCTGTCGCCACTCATTGGGGACCAACACCTCCCGAGAGATAAAAGGAACATTTTCGCGAACACAATGTACACTCCCTCTATGCCCAGACGATCAATGAATGCGTATCTAACGGCGCTCAAGGAATTCTACCATCCTCTCGGGGCCTCCCCCAACGTACTGGGATCAGTTTGCTGAGACTTCGAAATACAACACCCACCTCAACGTTCTTGAGCGACTATGGACAGCCTGGTACGCCTGGATGCAGAACGATGTGCTGGCCACAGGCATTATGTCATTCGTCATGCATGAAGTAGTGTATTTTGGACGTTCCCTGCCGTGGATCATTATCGATTGCATGGGGCTATTTAAAAATTACAAGATCCAAAATGTGAGTCTCGCAGACTTGTCTCATAGCAGCCTGATGACTGAACCACATGACAGAACAAGATCCCCTCAGTGCGAGAACAATGGGACTGTGCGAAGTTTGTGCTCCTCAGTCATTTTACGGTGGAATTGCCCCAGATCTGGTAAGATACTGCGACAGCACCATTCATGCCACCCAACCATGTGACTAATACGAGATATCACAGGCTTTTCCATCCGATGGCTCAATTCTTCGGACTCTCCACATCAGTCCCGTTCCCATCCATCTGGACCATGGCTTATCAAATCGCCATCTTCTTCGTGCTAGAAGACACTTGGCATTACTTTTCCCACCGTGCTCTTCATTGGGGGCCGCTTTACAAGGCGATCCATAAAATCCATCATCAGTATTCAGCTCCTTTTGGAATGGCTGCCGAGTATGCCTCTCCCATTGAGGTTATGCTTCTAGGTTTCGGCTCAGTGGGATGCCCCATTTTGTGGTGCGCAGTAACCGGTGATCTTCATGTCTTCACTATGTACGTCTGGATTGTGCTGCGACTATTCCAGGCGATCGACGCCCACAGCGGATATGAGTTCCCATGGAGCCTTCATCATTTCCTCCCTTTCTGGGCTGGCGCGGATCACCACGACCTGCATCATGAAAAGTTCGTTGGAAACTACTCAAGCAGCTTCCGCTGGTGGGACTATGTACTCGACACCGAATACAGCCCCGAGGCCATCAAGAGGCGGAGACAAGAGAAAGTGGCCAAGGGTGGCAAAAGCCTATGAGTGCAGGTTGGTGGGTGTGGTCTAAGGCTGCCCACCTGTGGAGGCGTGTAATGCTGGGCAAGGATGGTTAGGCGGCCATTACTTTCCAGTTAACTCAGGTCAGCCTGTCAAGGAGATTCAATCTTCATATGACCTTTTCATGATATACACATGTCACCATGTGCTAATAAGGATGGACTTCCAATACTTCAGGGATGTCTATAGAATTAATGGAATGTTGTACATTATTTATTGAGTGCCGGCTGTGTCGACCTAAACCAATGAGCCCAAAAAAGTCGCCTGTGAAGACCGGCTTGCCTGTTGCTCCAGATATTAGGGAAAGGTCTGGGTAGAAACACGCTAGTAGCTGAGCTATGTTTGAAAACATATACCTCTCAGCGCCTCATCTTTAATTATTAAGTTAAGTTTGATTTCTTTGGGTCTAGGCTCTATATACAGCAAGTAGGCTAGTACAAGCAAACACCTTAGTAGTATTCGGTCGGTAGGGGGCACTTATGGTAATTTATATAGGTAGTAACTGGATGCAATTCAAGATCACTAACTATAATAATATAATTCAAATGATGCCAAGCGGTCGTGCCAAATACCATCCTGAAAATAGTAATCTAAGTGAGATTTTAATCTCACTCTTATACAAGGCTTGCCGCTTTTGACAATTGAAGCAGACTACTACTGTTAGAGCTATACCACTTATTAGTATATCTATAGATTACATAGATTCTATTAAATAGTTGGTGACTACTCAGCTAACTATTCTCTGAGTAATACAGGCTATAGTTACTACTACTTAGTAGGTAATTTAACTTCCTACCTTACTAACCACTTACCTATTAATAAATAGTAGTATATTATATATGAGATAATATAATTATCTTAAGTAAAGGGGCTAAGTTCTAAGTTAGTAGCCACCTATATATCCTATATAGAGTTACATTACCTAGCCACTATAACCTAGCCATAACCTATGGTAAGGTTAAATTTTTTTTTATAACCTAGCCACCATGGGATAGTTAGATTAAAGTAAAAAGTCTACTTTAGCTACTATTAATTACTA
>RHLO01000372.1:0-37451 GCA_003719415.1 Aspergillus olivimuriae | reverse complement strand
AAAAGAAAGAAAAAAAAAAAAAAAAAAAAAAAAAAAAAGAAAATAAGAAAGAAGAGACCTACCTAAAAGTCCTTGTCTTTCCGAACTGATTAATCCACGCCCATCCACACCAAAGTTCTGATCGCCACCCTCCCCATCTTCTCCAACTCCTTTGCCTCCAAGTTTTCCTGTTATTCATCATCTTTCTGTAGTTCAATACTCGCTTTTTTTTTTGACGAACTGTAGTATCTCCCCAAGCCACCTTCTCTGCTACATTTCACTACCTCTCAAAGCATCACCAAGTCCGCGGCCAAAGACCAGTCTCCCCACAGTCCCGTTTACACTCGCATCACCTTCTCCACTGCTTTAAAACCTTCGACCTCGAGACTATCCCTATCCTGCCACAGGCAAAATTTCCCCGCCTGATCATCCTTTTCGGGGCGCGGAGTTTCGAGTTGGCGTTGTGGTCAGCATGAAGGTCTTTTCTTCATCGTGTACCTTCGACTATTCCTGGGACGAAGTTTCAACAGCAAATTGGCGCAAATATTGCCCGTGGAATAACAAGTCGACACATGTCGTTGCGGTGGATACTATCTCTCGGACAGTGGACTCAAAAACAGGTGTTGTATGTGGTCTTACAAATTCCCCTTGGGTCGTGCAAGTTCAAACTGACTGGTTTTCCATGTGACAGCTACGAACAGAACGACTGATCACCTGTGATCAGTCTGTACCGCAATGGGTCCTCTCTCTATTCGGAGGTAGTGCTACATCCCATGTTTATGAGATCTCCTACGTCGACCCGAACTCGAAGACAGTCACCATGTGTTCTTCTAATCTTACGTGGTCGAATGTTCTCAGCGTGCAAGAGACGGTTGTGTACCGACAGTCAACCTCACAGCCTGCTTCCAGAACCAGCTTCAATCAAGAGGCAAAGATCACCGCCCTCTGTGGTGGGTGGCAGAAAATAAAGAACAAGGTCGAGGAAGCGAGTGTGGAGAGATTTAGCCAGAATGCCAAAAGAGGCAAGGAAGGGTTTGAGGCTGTCTTGGAAATGAGTCGACGGGTTTTCGGCGAGCAACGGGAACGCGAAAATGCGACTTTACGATCCTGAAAAGTCCTCGCCCTGCCTGACATCCTCAACCTGACGTGTGAAACACCTCACCGTACACCACTCCCTTCAGCGACTGCATTCTTGGCGTCAATCATTCCCCCCCCCTTTTTCTTTTTTTCTAAGCGAATTGGAACTCCCGGCGTTCTACATCTCTTGTCCTCTGCTGTTCCCTGTGCATTTCATTAGGAGTGGCCCTCATAGCCATCTCTACGACTAAAAGCGATGATATAAGTCTGTCTCCATTACATCCTTGATTGTTTTAGGAAATCACATGATCAGGTACCTCTGGTCCATTTTTGTTGAGCGTTGACATTCCCACCTTTTTTACTTTTTTTCGGTGGCAGGAAAACAATGTGCTTTTCGTTTCATAGAGTATAGATGCCACTCAGATCTCCACCTTATCCATAAGTGTAGTCATCTGCCTGGTCGATAGTGCCAGGAGCCCTGGAAATTATTGGCTTGTGACTGCTATCATCTCTCGGACTTCAATGAACTTATTATTTGTATTTTCAGCGGTATGTGGAGTCATATTATTGCCTTGTCTCTCTAACCCAGGAGTCCACCCAGGACAACACGGCTGATGCCAGCGACCTCATTCTTTGCGTTGTTTCGGCTAGCATCCTCGAACTCTCGCACCACACCTGCCACCATAATCTTGCGGAGCCTGGCATCAGCTTTCGAGAACATTTCCCCCAAAGAAACAGTGCACACTGAGGGGCTAGAGACCAAAGAAACTAGCCGGGTATAGCAGTCGATCAACACGTCGCAGAGGGTAATGAATGTCTCAAAATAATCTGGTTCGAATGGTAAGGATGGGGTGAGAAGATATGAATATTCTTCACCTGGAAGAAGCTCGGATGCCTCTGTATGAGGGAAAACGACGGCTGCGGCCGTAGCCGATGAGGCTATATTACCTGCCATGGCCTTCAAATCCGAAGGATCGCTAGACTGCATTGGAAGGCCGATCTCAGTGGCCGAGCTTGCCCTTCGGGTCTTTGCCCCAGCGTGCGCGGCTCTTTTGAACATTTGCGGTATTCGCGCCCTGGCGAGGGTGGAGGATGAGCTTCCATCCGGTGGGTGAACCTGTTGAAATGCCTCGAACTCGAGTAACAAAGCATTGAGAGCCCGCAAGTACTCGCCAGGGGTTGAACTGACATCTAGAATCGGGGGAAGGGACAAGCCGAGTAGCAGATAATTTATTGCACGGCGGGATAGCTTCCGCGATTCAAAATAAGGGATTCGGTGAATATCGGCGCGGGAAAAGTGTATCGTATTAAACCAATATATACGGCCTTCGTGACTTGCTCAAATCATTAGCCGATGAGGTACCATACATCGAAGATTGGGGCGGAAGCAAACTCACGCCCTTCTCAAATAATCCAAAGTCGATATTCGTTTCGTAGCCATATCGTGAATATGCTGGTAGATTGCCGCAGCGCTCTGAGGCCCGAATGAACCGCCCCCGCTAGTCAAAGGGGGCGGAATTGCTGCAGTGGAGGCTTCATGACCGATGCTTGATTTACCAGTGTCTCTGCGGGACAAACTCGGAGCAAACGATGATGATATCATGGTTGATCGCCGGCTGAAAATGCCTGCTGATTGTGAACGAGGACTGGATATTCTCCTTGTGGATGGAGACACTGGACCTCAACGAGGTGGAGCAACAGAGACACTAGGTAAGACTCGGGCCGGGGCCCCTTTCGTCTTCTCCGCAGCCTTAGGTAAACAACCCCTCTTCGCCCATCTCCGGTATCCCATACCCCTCCGTGCAAAATTCTCGGCCTACGCTTGCTGCATTTTCCCAAGAAAAAGGACACCATAACTGTCTTCTTCTCAGTAAACGACTACCGACAGCGCCTGCTCTATTTTGTATTGGTGAATCATGACGACAAGTATGAGTGCACCTCCGGAGGACTCCATTCCATCACCAGGTCACTGGCCCGTGGACCCTCAGGAAGATACCCCCATTTCTGAGGATCGGATTTGGGTCGACGGATGTTTTGATTTTAGCCACCACGGTATGAACCACGTCTTCCGCCTCTGATCTGAAAAGTAGCTGATGAAAAGGTACTTTGCTAGGCCATGCTGGAGCCATGCTGCAGGCTCGTAGGCTAGGCAAAGCACTCTATGTGGGTGTACACTCAGACGAGGCTATCCTCGAGAACAAAGGCCCGACAGTGATGACACTATATGAGCGGTTGATACCCTTCCCTCCAACAATGCTCTCGCCTCTCGCTGACCTTAACGGTGGCTGCTTAGTGTAGCTGCAGTAGAAGCATGTCGATGGGTCACCTCTTGTGTTCCTCACGCCCCGTATGTGACAGATCTTCCCTGGGTCTCACACTATGGCTGCAAGTATGTTGTGCATGGGGATGATATTACGTCAGATAGCAATGGGGATGATTGCTATAGGTTTGTCAAGGCTGCTGGACGTTTTCGGGTGGTCAAAAGAACTCCCGGGATCTCCACGACTGACTTGGTCGGTCGCATGCTACTATGTACAAAAGGGCATTTTGTCAAGAATGTCAAAGACACACTTCTGGGCCAGGAAGGCTCTGGGAACCCAGAAGAACGTAAGCAGTTTGCGAATGGCCTAATGCAACGAATTCGCGACTATGCAACAGATGAAACTGGCCTTCAACCGGGGCCCCAAGTTTGGATTTGGACTGGGTCAAGTTCTGCTAAGCTTGATAACACTGTCCAAGAGTCAGGCGCCTTCGAAGAGCTTGTGGGTGGAAAACAGGCGAAGCCGGGGCAGCGTGTTGTGTATGTCGATGGCGGATTTGACCTTTTCTCGTCAGGCCATATCGAATTTCTTAGGCTGGTCCTAGCACAGGAGGAGTCGGAAGGCCGCAATCGCGGTTGGTATACCCCAGAACAGAGAGACAGGAGGATCAGAGACCACGGGGAGGATTATGGTCCAGCCTTTGTCGTGGCTGGCATTCACGATGATGATGTCATCAATCATTGGAAAGGGCTGAACTACCCCATCATGAACATTTTTGAGCGTGGTCTTTGCGTTCTTCAGTGCCGCGTAAGCAGTGGTTTCCCTATTAGCACAACATCAAAATTCCTTGCTGATATGAGGCAGTATGTTCATGCTGTTGTATTCTCTGCACCCTTCTCTCCGAGCGAACCATACTTGAGAGCCATGCCGACTGGTATGCCAGATGTGGTATATCATGGCCCCACGACGTTTATTCCATTGACTTATGATCCATACACGGCTCCCAAGAAAATGGGGATTTTTAGAGAAACGGGCACACATCTCTTCCAGCATGTCAACGCTGGAGAGATCGTTGGACGAATTCTTAAAAGTCGAGAAGCTTATGAAGAACGACAACGCGCTAAATTACAAAAGGGCGTCGTCGAAGAGTTGGCCAAATCGAAAGAAGCCAGATCAGAATGAATGAAGGAAGTCGTGTTGGGACGACAAGGACCTGCGGTCATCACCGACTGAATGCTTCTTGAAATGCATTATCCCGAATGAGGTGGATTCAATGGATTGAATATGCCAGCCATCTCAAGGAAGTTTGGTTTATGTGGATAGTCCTTCACCATTCAGAGATGAGCTTCATTACTTATTGAAAAGTTAGACCTATTGTTACATCTTGAAAAGCCTCTAAAGCAGACCAATGGAATAGAAATGCACGATCTGCAACGAGACAGTCAAGGATCCCATTCCAAATCACTTAGTCGGCTGCAACTAGCACGCCCTTTTCCTCCAGTGCCTTTGCAAGTTCCCCATTCTGATGCATGGACATCAGGATATCGCAACCGCCAATAAATTCCTTTTCAAGATATAATTGCGGAATTGTGGGCCAGTCGGAGTACTCCTTGATCCCTGTCGGTTCAGAATAAACCGTTAGCACATAAGCCCGTCCGATGATAACTCTTCCATTCCTGAGAAGCGTGGAAGCCGAAACTTACCTTCACGCAGCTCACTATCCTCCAGAACGTTGAAAGCAACGAACTTTTTTGGATCGACGCCCTGTAGGCCCAAAATTTGAATGCTTGCTCTTGAGAATCCGCACTGCGGAGTCTCCGGGGTGCCCTTCATGAACAGGACGACGGGAGCAGATGCGATTGCCTTGTCGATGGCGCTTCTTGTTTCAGAGGAAAGTAGCCGAGCATGAAGAATAGAAGGAAGCTGGAAAGTAGCTGGTCGTGATGGCAAGATGGATGATGGCCGAGACAATGGCCGAATTGTCTGGAAAGGTCACTGTTAGTTTGGGACACAGCCTAGTGGGAGTTTTCAAGGGAGATGATATGGTCAAGGGCGAAGCTGATGACATACAGATGAGAAAATTGCGCGTGAAAACATAATTGCAAAACCCAAAAGTGTTGACGGGGAATGATGCGGTTCGGCAGCAAAACGAGATGACATCCATAGATCGCAGACTTGTATGCTCAGTAAGCAGAATGTCGATCACATCATGTGACACAATTGTTGGGTGGACGTACTAGTAGCAGTACGTAGGAGTGATACTCATTATTACTACGGAGTAAAACATGGTCTTTTAGTGGAGAACTGAAAATGACTAGTGCCTATTGTTATTACTCGATAGGCTCCTCAGAGACACCCCTCTCATAAAAACCAGTAAGTTGGGCCATATACTCCACGAACAGACCTAGGGTAATACCGCCTCCAGTTAGAAAACAACCATTCTTGAACCACCACCAGCAATTTTGAACATTTTTGAGTTGGACCTTCCAAATCATAAGCCCAAGAGAAAGAATCGCACTCCCGCAGCTTCCGATGAAGAAGATCGGTCCGGCTCCAGTAGCGATTCCGGCGGTCGTAAGTAGCACTACTTGAGCAGCTGCGAGGCCCGAAAGCACCGCTTTGGTATTATGCTCATGGCGTAGAGCAATTGACTTAATTCCGGCGGCAACATCATCTTTGATATCCATGTGTGCATAAATCATATCATATAGTACAGTCCAGGCGACACAGCTCGAATATAAAGAGGCCGCTCCCACCAAAGCGTCATGGTTAGTGAGAAGGTCAATACCTAACGCCGGAAACCCCATTATTGCACCCCAAGAGAATGTTAATCCTAGAACAGCCTGTGGATAGTAGGTGATGCGCTTCGCGAGAGGATATGTCGTTACAAGAAGAAGACTGGGGATTCCGTACCACAGACATTGGTATGGGAATTGGAGGAGGATACCAAGGCCTGCGAGCAGCTGGACACCAGTAAAAACCAAAGCCTTTTGCGGAGAGATTGCGCCCCTGGCAATTGGGCGAAACTTGGTGCGCTCAACATGAGGGTCAAGATTTCTATCCCATAGATCATTGATCGCACATCCGGCACCTCGCATGATCAGAGCTCCGGTAAAGAATAGACCTGCTGTTCCGATGACGTGCAAAGGCGTAGCAGAAGGCACCAAGGGCGCCGCAAGAAGCGTTGAGAAGATGCAGGGAAAAAACAAGTAGTATGTGCCTGAAGGTTTGTCGAGCCGTAAGAGTTCCGCATATGGTATCCATGATGAAGGGAGACAAGCGATCAAGCCAGTCTGCGGAGGCCGATATTGAGCCACGGGATTTCGATCCGGCGATTTTGGTGATCGAGCTATTGAGGTGGGTGGTGATGATGCCGTATGCGAGCTATACTTGGCCAATGCAACCCATCCTTGTGAAATGGTCTGAAAGCCAACTAGATTCGTGGCTCTGCATGCTGCGTGACCGATGATGAGCGGGCGGGATCGAGAGCAATATAATTGAACCCGGCTCTGTCCGTTCGTGGCAAGGAGACCCTGTCTGAGGTAGGGGCGTAGACGGGCAGTCCGGACCAAGACGGAGGAAGGGGTTGTAGCAGCCATGGTCCGTAACCGCAGAGGGATGATGTGATGTGGTTATTCTCGGCCCTTTGATAATTCTCTATGATGCATGGTCACTGAGTCCGAGTCAAGAAGCATACAGGTGTCATTCCGGCGAGATGGTAGTTTTGCGAGAACACAGGTCCCGAGAGGAAAATGAGTGACCGAATCGGCGTTGCCAGTATCCACTTTTCCACATGACCCCAAGGTACCTGGGATTCCGTGCCTGGGCCAGGCTGAGCTTCGACCAACACAAGCAACGCAAGGTAGATGCTCTTATCATTGTTCGATGCACGCCCTTCTCAACTTGAAACCCCGGTGCTCGCGTTATTGCTCTTTATGCTCTGTATTGTTTTATGATTTGTCGTCTTGCCAACCTCTCAGCCCAAGTTTATGAATTGTCGTCCCCCTCGCCGATGCCCGCGACATCATATTACCACAGCCGGTGCTCAATCCTCATCATCGCGGAGTGAATGACTGCGGCCGGGATTTTGTCTGAATAGTGCATTCTAAATGATCTACAGCGAGCCTTCGGCGTAACGACCTAGCTACCATCCACTCGTTCCAATATCATTTGTGAGGCAGAGAAGATGTTTCGTCTTCTTCGTCGCCCTCGATAAGGCCTCCTACCATTATCTTCACTGGAAGCAAACCCTCGAGACTCAGGAACAACTAGTCATCAAGATCTTCAAATATACGGCCCATAGCTCCAAATGCCTTCCCAACGTTCTCGCGCGGCCTTTGAGGCCATCCCACCCGACCTGGATGTCGCTGAACTGGTCGATTCCACTCCGAATTTTGAATTCGTCGACAGAATTCATTGCGATTCTATAGATGATCTTGGCTTGGAGAGTTTTGAAAAAATGGTCTTGGGCCATGTGATTCTGGGTGGAAAGCCTCTGGTTGTTGAAGGGTTCAATGATCGGCTTGACAGCTCTATATTTTGTGAAGAGTGGTTGCTCAAGCACCATGGAACGAAGAGTGAGCTATGATATGTTCTATGCCACTAAGAGTGGTATCGCTAATATGAACCTGCATCGTTCAGCTGAGCTGGCCCGGAATCTTTCCGCCAAAACCGATGTCCCACTTACGATTCGGCACTATCTAAAAAACCTGCCGCTTCTTACAAACCAGTGCAATGCATACAACTATAGGGACACCAATCGACAACGGATGTATCTCAAGGATATTGATTGCCCGCAACAATGGCACTCAGACTTAAAGAAGGTCATTCCTCCGATGCTTTTCTACCTCAACAAGTCACCGGAAGCCTTTGCCGGTCCGGGAGCGGATACCGTCCAGCAACACCACCTTTCAACGAACAAAAACCATCTCGGACTGCAAATTGCCCCGGCTGGCGACCTTATGAGCTGCCTACCGCCGAGTATGCGCGCAGAAAACTTGATGTGCTATATCGGTCACGAAGGAACCTATACACCAGCCCATCAGGAAATGTGTGCGAGTTTGGGGCAAAATATCATGGTGGAGGCCTCTGATGGCTCCATAGAACATGGGACGCCCACAAAACCGGGGTCATCCATTTGGTTCATGACCGAGACCAAGGACCGCGGTGTTGTTTCCGAGTACTGGATGTCCGTGCTTGGCCATGACCTCGACATCGAAGACCATTTCGCTCAAATAAACGCTTGGAAATCTGCACCGTTCAGAACCTATATCGTTGAACAACGACCGGGAGATTTCATTCTTGTTCCACCATTGGCCGCACATCAGGTATGGAATCGTGGAACGAGAACTGTGAAAGTAGCCTGGAACCGGATTACGGTGCAGACTCTCAACATGGCGCTACACGAGGCGCTACCGCACGCCAGAATGGTGTGTCGAGACGAGCAATACAAAAACAAAGCTATCGTGTTCTTCTCTCTTGACCACTATTCGAGCCTCCTGGCTCAGGTTGACCTGAAATGCGGGTCCCATCCAAAGATTAAGCAGCTGCAAAAGGATTTCGAGCATCTGTTTAATCTTTATACCCAAATTCTCCTTTCTGAAAGCTTTGGGTGCGACGCTCCAAAAAAGAAAGAAATTGAGTACATACCGTTCGAAAGCAATATCACCTGCTCATACTGCAGAGGAAATATCTTCAACCGATTTCTCACCTGCCCATGGTGCGTGGGAAGCGAGGACGATGAATATGATATCTGTATGGAATGTTATGTCATGGGTAGGAGCTGTGCTTGCATTTCGAAGCTAAAATGGGCAGAACAGTTCCGCTGGGAGCACCTCACTGCCAAGTATGATACCTGGCGATGCCAATTACTTGAATTCGCTGAGGTCCACGATGACCGGTTCCTCTTCTTTCCAGAGAAACTATCCCAGCTCCAGCGAAGTAGAAAGTCTCTGGCGGAAATATGTCAAGAACAACTTCGGAGACGCCCGTGGGTAGACATCACCAAGCCAATATCCCCGCCAGTGGAAGACAATCGCAGCGACTCAGAAAGTATTGGCCCTGCTCGTAAAAAGAGAAAATCTCGCAAAAGTGACAAAGTTGAGCGGGGTGGCCGATGTCATATTTGCAAGTATCCCGAACCCATGTGGAAGCTTGCGTCGTGCTCCAGATGCAAACTCAATTACTGCTACGGAAGTTTGTTCAGAGCTTTCAACATAAAACCTCAGGATGTCATGGAGATGTTGGAGTGGGTCTGTCCTAGATGTCAACAGTTTTGCAGCTGTGCCGCATGCCGCCGCGACCCCCGGATGTCTCCATTCGAACCTACATGTACTCTTCTTGGTCATGATACCAAGAAGATAGCAGATCCTCGGAGTGTGGAAAGTCTCGTGGATTACCGCCAGTCAAATCTTCGTTGGCTGAAGAAGGCCGGAGACGATGAGATACAACGATTGCGCAAGCACCAGCAAGAGGCAGACGAGAAACGTAATCAAGCACTGATTGAACATTGTATTGAATTGGAACAACTCCCTCTATCAGACTCTCTGGGCAACTATATCTTCTCACATGAACAAAATGGACCGGAACACTTGAACGAGTATGGCGATATCCCGGTTGACCCGACTTTGCAACGTCTGGGAGAATCGGCTCTCTCAAACCTATGTTCGATGATCCAATGAGACGCAAAAGGGCGGCATACATATTGAGGGAAGAGCGATGGATGACACTTTTTAGCAGTCGCACTGGACTTGGTGGTGCCCTCAATGGCTCATTGGGACATGACTTATGTTTAGTACGTGTTATTGTTTACGATCAAAGGCTGCATGAATGAGCATGAAACCACGAATAGTCGATCTAAAGTTGCCTGACATGACTATCCAATGATATTTGCCCATCATTAGAAGTTAAGCACCCTTGTAATCATATTGAAGGTTTTCCAGGTATTTGAGGTCAACCGAATCCATGAAGTGCCGAGCAACCCCGGTTGCCACAAGCATTACTGTGGATGATCAGCCCACTGTTTTGGTTTTCAGAGGTTTTTGATTGTGGAATTTGATTCCAGTCCAGAGGAGGGACCGAAATAATTGAAAAACCTACCTCCTGGAACTATGCAGGTCAAAGACGGATTGCCTAACGAAAGGCCTGTCAGGTATGACAAAAGGTAGATTGAGGCCAGAACACCACTGATGACTGTATTCAAAGGGGAGAGGATGCCTTGAACCATGCTGTATAGATCTGGGCGGCGGATCGATCTCTTGCCCTTAGGATCGGGATGTCGTAGTGGATGGTATTTCATCACATAAGCTGTTGTCATCAGCGATAAAATACTGAGGGTAGATATCAAAGACTGTTGACTAGCAAAGCTGCTTGAGAGTATCGAAGGGAGGAAAACAATAGTCGAACAAAGCGGAAGAAGAGTGAAAACCGTCTAGATAATGTTCAGTTTCAGCAAGGGCTGATCGGTAGGTGAAGGCAAGACGATATTACTCGGTATTCAGAGTTTCTCTTATCATTTTGCATGCGTAGTCGTTTAATGACTTGCTCTTGCTCTGCGGTAATGTAAGTGGGAGACCAGAAGAAGTCCACAGATGACTGAAACAAGACAGACCCTCTTCATCCAACTCTTCGCGGACGAGGTTGGCATTGTCATCTGAGTCATCGGGGTACCGAAATGCGCGACGAAGTTTTGCGGTGCTCATGTTTGCGAAAGAGAATAGACGGTACTCCCAAGGGACAGGAGACGCATCATGGGGTGGTTTACTCCGTACAGGTGCTTGGTCATTGGTGTGAAGTACTCCGGAGTAGTACATGGAACGGGATAAAGCAGCTGATAGAGTTTGTCTTGTTTGGCAACCCAATTTCCAACTCACCCATCCGCGCCTTCCTCTGGGACTGTCACCAGCGATTTTGCTTGCGTTGTGATAAAACCAACCACTCCGTTGATACTGACCTCAATCTTGCATTCGGCATCATTCAACAATGGCACTCCGATCTATGCAAACGCAAACCCGAATGGGTATCCCGCGTTGGTCCATTAATCGCATTCGCACTCCTGCGCGCCGCAACCTGATTCCTGCCCCGCGCGCCAATTCAGGCCCTCTCCTGGAACGTCGAGCAGACAGGGCGCTTCCGTCTGTAAATTCGGAAAGGAAATGGCTCCGGACTTTTCCCATCTTCGCGATCGCTGTCGGTGCGGCAATGCTCGGTATCTTCAACTACCAGAAATCATCATCCAGCGTGGTCAGCAGCACGCTCTATGCCTTGCGGACTTCCCCGCGTGCGCGGGAAATCCTGGGTGATGAGATATATTTTGCTCAGCAAATCCCCTGGATCAGCGGGGAAATGAACCAACTTCATGGGCGCATTGACATCTCGTTCTGGGTTAAGGGCACGAAGTCCCAAGGGAAAATGAGGTTCCGCAGCATTAGACCGGACCGGATGAGCTATGTGCGTCACTTCATCATTTGAAATTCAAAGAGTCAATCCTAACATCTATACGATACAGTTCCGCACTGAGGAATGGAGTCTAGAGACGGAGGACGGGAATGTGATTCAACTTCTGGACGAGGGCAGTGATCCCTTCCGCCAAACCGATTGAAGCCTCCTTGAGCCACCCACTCTAGGAATGCCATGCACATTTAATGCGTGCCGTTCTGTTTTCTGTACATTACACACATATTGTTCATGCATTATATCGGGCGTTGAGGCATGTGGACTCTTAAATTTGTTTACTGAGCGTGTCAGTCGGGTTCTGACTTAGAACATGTGGCTGCGAAATCGTGGTAGTATACAGCAATGGGGGAAGAAGGATATCATTGATGTATCATATACATATGCCCGCTTTAAAAACAATGGTGTTATATTACATCTTCAACGTGGATAGAACAAGAGAACGAGACACCAAGCTCGTAAGTCGTTCATTCCGTCGGCTCAGGCGAGGGGGCGGTCTCTGGCCATGGCTTCTTGATAGCGTCTTGGATCCTGACCACGCAGCCTTTGGGTCCACTCACAGCACCTGTAGTAAAATATAGTGTTAGCGCATTGAGCCTTCGGGTTTCCGAGGGATATGTGTGGGGCTTGCCTTCAACAACAACAATGCCATTCGTACTGTCAACCCTGACAATCTTCAGGTTCTGTACCGTGTTTTGCTCATTCCCCATATTTCCAGCCATCTTTTTGCCCGGGTAAACTCTAGAACCACCGCCCTGACTGGGCCCAGCAGAACCAAGCGAACGATGAGTCAGACTGACACCGTGACTGCGATCCTGGCCACCGAATCCATGCCGTTTCATGACACCAGCAAAGCCTTTACCTTTTGTCGTAGACCGCGCATCAACATACTGGCCTTCCTGGAACCAATTGGCGTTGACCATCTGGCCGACAGGGAGGAGTCCATTTTCGTCTTTCACACGGAACTCATATATGTGCCTCTTGGGAGAGACACCGTTGACCGAGAAGTGACCGAGAAGCGGCTTGGACACGTTACTGGGGTGTTTCCAGCCCGAGCCCAGTTGAACTGCGAAATAGCCGTGTTTCTGCCGCGTTTTATGGGAGATGACCTCGACCCGGTCAAGTTGGAGGACAGTGCAGGCAAGACGCTTCCCAGTTTCCGGGTCATACACTCCGGTCATTCCTTTCTTGATAGCAATCGCACCTGTCCGGAGGGGGAGCGTGTTGACCTTCCGCTCCAAAGCCGCTGTAGGAGTCGATTTGAGTATGGGAAGATCAGAGCCAACATTGAATCGAGAGGTTGTCGGCGGGTTCAACGAGCGGATACCGAAGGATCGGACTGGGGCATGGCTGCGAATCAAAAGCTGGGGTTCCCAAAGCTGAGCCAGGTTGACTGGCAATCGCGGAGACATGGTGAAGCTCAGGAGGCCAGCGTGCGAGGGGGTTGATGCTAGACGACACGGCCATCCGAGATTTTTGAGCGATGGATGGCTGCGCGGCTGCGGACTTCGGGGAAGGCGGTGTGGCTAGGATAGTATGGATGCCTTGTCGCCTGAGGGCCGGCACGCGGCCGAACAAGCCGAGAAAAACGTCTCACCTTTCTATGCCTTCCCATCATCACTGCGTGTCTTCCAGCTGAAAGCTTCTTTTCTCTTCCCTTCCATTCTTCTTCTGTATAACCACCCAATTCTCTATCCCTTCGTTTCTCCATTGCGAAATACATTTGTTTAATCAACGCCCCAACTTATCCATAGAGGCGCATTCGATTCTCTGCTTCTTACATATACAACTTTTCGCCAACATTGTGTGCCACTCTACTCTCTTGCCTGTACAGATAACAATCTCACCATGCCGCTACGACATCCACTCCTCTCTCGCTGGGTTCCCCAAGCCTCGGGTCTGGCTTCGCAGATGTTCCCATCATCCATCATCCGTACGAATCTTCTCCACCAGCATCCCTCGTTATCTTCCGCCCTTGTTCCTCGTCCAAACGCCAGTTCAAATCATGTGTCTTCCTCTGCAACCCGCTTCTTTACAAGCGGCATGAGAGCGCATACTCGCCCAACGCGAATGTTCTCGCAAAACCAAAACCAATCATTCTCGTCTCGCCGTTTCTTCAATTCTTCCAGGCCAAGATACTCGTCGGCTTCCGGTCAGCCAACATCGCTTTCGCAGCGCCTCAAAATGTTGTCTCGCGAGTATGGCTGGTCTGCACTTGGGGTGTATCTACTTCTGTCAGCCATGGATTTCCCGTTTTGCTTTGCAGCGGTGCACTTCCTAGGTGCTGACCGGATCGGCGCCTATGAGCAAGTCATTGTGGACTCATTCAAGGCCGCTGCTGGCACTATTTTCCCCAGTGTACAGGAGGAGCAAGCAAAGGACGCAGCCTCGAATGGTTCTCAAGGGCAAGAGCAGCAAGACACAGCACTGGAGGGAAAGAAGACTGGAGGGGATGAAGCTAGTATGTCCTACGACCCTCAGCCTTCCGCCATTATTTCGAGGATATGATCATGTGGAGATAATAACCTTTTTCTAGGTCTATGGACACAGCTTGTGCTTGCGTATGCTATACACAAGAGTCTCATCTTCATTCGTGTACCACTTACTGCGGCAATTACCCCCAAGGTAGTCAAAGCTCTAAGACATTGGGGATGGGACATTGTGAAAGGAAAGCCGCGGGGTATGTAATTCTTATCCAGAACGGAATCGTTCGCCACAAGGCAATATATACCTGCTGCTTCCACTCGTCAGCGTGGCTACTTGAGCGTTTGTCACTTTCAGCATAGCGGATCGCCGATGTTATGTAGATTCAACTCTCAATACCTGATTGTACACTAATTGTTAAATTTCATTCCTGGAACGCCCACACGTGGCGTTTCGCTCCACTCATGTATGCACCATTCCTTTTCAAACTGGGTATTGCGTTCAAAACAGCATAATCACATAGGAAATAGCGAGATACACAACCAACTCTAGCATGAGCGCCATCAACCAACAAGGCTTCCAAAAAGAAAAAATGACAAGCTCGGAAGGAAGATACAGCTTTCCTGTCCTGGTCATTAAAAGAGGGGGGAAAGCAAAAAGCACGGGGAGCACAGGACAAAAACATGCAGCTGGAAACAACCCAAGACCACTGTAAATCTTGGATATAAGAGGGACTTGAATCAGAAGGATAAGACCATCCCCGTATTCCAGTATTTCATATATATCAAAACGTGACGATCGAGGGATTGGGCATGCAGAAACCGAAAGACATCACATATCAATAGTGTCATTGAATCGCAGGATGCCGTTTGCTTTCATCACACCGTTGACGCCCTCAGGCATTCGATACGCCCATTCGGCCACACCCATAGTATCTGTAGCCGACAAAGCCGCTTTCTGCTCAAGTGATCCAACCTCGTCCGACGTATCTGCAACGAGAACAAGACCGAGCTCTTTGATTGTTTCCACAAGGGCCGGTACAACATTCTATACCCATGGTTAGAAAGGTCAACGTTGATCATCGTTACTGCGAAACAAGAGAATCGATAGGGCGGGGGAAGTACCAGAAGGCTTGAGCGGCATATTAGGCCCATGAAGTTATTGCTCTGTGCTATCCGTGCAGATTCTTTGATAGACATGGATGCCCGTCCGCTGCTGTCGATATCAGGGAGGGAGCCAACGTCACGAGCCAAATCCCGGATTTGACCAAGGTCATTACAGAGGAGAACCGGATCTTAAATCGATAAGTCAGTTCATAATATTCAAACCAGGTACAAAAAGGTCATCTCTCACAGTTTGGTTGTTTCCAATTCAATGCAATGCAGATATTGGAGTTGTAAGACGTGAATACGACAGACCGCATAAAATCGGGTGTCTTTTCTCGTGCAACGCGAGCCTGATCAAAGACGTCCGTGAGAATGGAATCGGCGAAGCTATTCACATCCAACAATGAGGTCATGTTGGAAGCCTGCTCCTCAGCAGCGGATGGGTATAAGATGGATAGATTGACGTTGATGCCGAGAGGAAGATGCTGGAACACTTCCTTGAGGGAGAGGAACGAAGTTGCCAATACGCGATGCGTCTGGGCTAAATCATCCATTGCATCACACTGCAAAAACTGTACCGTCTTTGCGGGATACTTGCCCCTCTCAACGCCGATGCCTTGGAACTGAGCCAAGGTCAGGTGGCAGATGGGAATTTCAATACCATGGTGTTCAATTGTGAATCTGGGGTATAATATCGGAACTCGGTCTTTCGTAAGCTGCACGAATAATTGCACATGGTCCCCAGTCAGACTAGACCCCGTGACTAAGCCATTATGTTCCGAGTCAACCGCACTTGTGGCTTTCCAATAGGTTGCAAAGTGCGTTATTTCGAGCGGATCACCATGATAAGGCTTGATCACCTGAAAACCGAAACGCAATTGGCCAATTGAACGCAGCCGGGGGTCAAAGAGTGGAAGGCAGCATGACCCGGTGCTTGAAGATTCTGCCTTAAAGACTACAGGCAAAGCCACTGTTTTGGCGATCACCTTGGAGCCAAATGTTGGGAAGATTTCAAAATCAATGGCAAAAGTCTCGAGATTGTCGATTTGGAATGATATCAAGCGAGAATCCTCCTGTATCGGAAGCATTATGGTGCGTGGGATCAGATCAGAAAGCTTTGACGAAATGGTTAAACGAGCGGCAGGATGCCGGCCTGCCTGGTCAAAAGATATCGAACCAGAATTACCGGCATCGAATAGAATTTGAACGAACACTTTTTTATCCAAGAAATTGTGTCCGTAGCGCCGGAGAGGTATGATGGGTGGCGGCAATGACAAGTCCGGGATACCATCCGCTGTATCCAGATCGTCAGATGCAGTAGAATCCTGCATATGTGAATCGATGGTGGAGCTTAAGCCTTGCAACTTTATCCCATTCATTATATCCATGGGTCTCTGGGCTGGTTCTGCACTAGTCCTGTCCGACCATAGTAGGAGCATGCACTCCAAATGCCCCTCCCACGCTGCATAGTACATTGCGGCAAGACCCTTTTCGTCAATGGCATCGGCGTCAACGTTCAGCTCCAGGAGGGTCCGTAAGCAGTCAACACAACCTTCACTGGCTGCATGGAAGAGTGGTGTCCATTGGTATAGTTTGTCTCTTTGATTCAAGTCAGCACCATGTTGTTTCAGCAGCAGCAAGAGCTGGGGAGACTGTGAGGCGCGTGCCACCATGTGTTGAGGGTAAAGGCCCTCGGCATCTGGCAGGAGTTTCGCTCGTCGCTCCAGCAGCATTTTTACTATCGGTAGTGAGCCATGCTGGCACGCTAGATTCAGGGGGATGTGGTCAGATTCGGAGGTAGGGTCGATGCGGGCGTTGTTGCAGAGAAGTTGCTCAGCGCAAGCAAGTTGGTTTTTGACAATGCTATGGATCAGTGGCGTGAAATTATCATGATCCATCATATCGACCGTGTATGGTCCTGCAGCCAAGAGTTCTCGAACCATTTCCACGCGGCCGTGCATGCAAGCATAGTGAAGGGGGATTCTGCCGTAAACATCCGACCGAGATATGTCAACTTCCGCTGCAAGACCTGCTTTAAAGACGAACTCTCGACCTGAGATAGCTGCTTCGTGTAGGCAGTTACGCTCGTTGATATCATCCTCGGCATAGATGTTAACAAGTCCGCTCTCTAGAAGGACCTCGAGCACGTCGTCCGAGAACTCGTTGATGGCAGCCAAGAAAGTACGTGTCGCACGGTCCTGAGCATCTGGAGATGACTGCAGCTTAGCAGTCCACTCTCGAAGGGTCTGTAGATTGCCCGTAGTAGCAGACTGCAGAATTTGGAGGTCAAGATCATCTTCGTCAGGCCCGAAAGGTTGAACTGTCATGGCACGGTCCGATGAGCGAACCGTGTCGAATTGAATATTCTCCCCTTCTGCCCATGCTTCCAGCTCTAGTCGCGCGGTTGTTGCACGATCCGAGAGATCTCGTAGAACTTCACGGTTGAAACATGGTTGTACTTCGACGGCTCGATGGAGGTATAGTTCCTTCATGCGAGACTAGACCCATGTGAGGTCAGTGACACAAATGCGACAAGGCAAACGAGACAGCGATACGGTACCTTTGATGTTTTATCCCACTAGATAGATCTCTGTCAGCCAACGCAAACACCAAACGAACCAAGACAGAGGTCAAGGCACAAACCTTCTTGAGTATCTTTGACATTGCTGTCTCATTGATCTCAACGAATTGCTGTATTCGTGAAAAGAAAAACCATTAGAACAGGTTCCAGGCCATGCCGCTGTAGGAACAGAGACATACTTGTAGTTTATTCAGATCCCCATCAAACTGTTGCAACCCCTCGAATAGAGCTACATAATTAGCTGGCCCTTTGGAATTGGCCGCGGCCCTTGACTGGATGACTCGTTTCTTGTCTACCAGTGTTCTCAGCCGTAGCGAGAACTGCATTGTATGATTAGTACCATGGCTGTAAAAGATCTGAAAGACACCGGCGACAAACCTCGGCCTCTTTTTGCAAGTAGAATGCATTGACTTTTTCTATCTCGCGTTCCTGATATGGCGGTCAATGGGCCAAGATTCATACTCCGCAAGGCAAGATCCCATACCAGTCTAAAGAAGAAAACCTCCTTGTTTGCACGAAGAGCAGCTTGCGCTTCCGGTACATTTTGAGGTAAGCCCCCCACAGTTTGGGCGGGTATCGTCGGCGTAGCGCTCAGTTGCTTGATGAGCTATATAAGGTTGGCATTAGCAAAATCCAAGTGACTGCAGGGCCGTATAGATGACTGACCTTTTTCAGAGCTTTGTAATTTACGAAGCTTGCCGCATACTCTGGGAGATCAAGCTGCCTGCGCTGGATTTGCTTGCCGAATTTCCTATGTGATCAATCTCACATCAGAACATAAAGATCACTCGGAGAGGACCCTCCCACTAATGCCTCCTACGCATATCTAGCATATATGGAAATCACTCGATACTTACATCCTGAGGACTCTTTCTCAACGGAGACAAGACTTCCCGTCAGGTAAGATACCGGTTTATATAGGCTGATGATGGTGCAGCCGTGGGCTTCGAGGCAACGGCCACTTCAGAGAAGGAGGAACGGCTCGGTCTGGTGTCGACGAGGAGAAGGGGGACGTGGCGGGAGCGATGCGAGAAGGGCAAAAGGAACAGGCGCACAGTCAGGCTCGACAGAAATAGAGCGACTGCGACGATGGGTTTGAGAGAAGGACAGCAGCGCAAAGTCGGTTGTGACGGTTGGAGGTGCAAGGCAGGCACCTAGATGGGCCAATTCTGGCGGGGTCACGGGTCGAAGATCACGGTCGAGCGGCCTATCGGAGAGGTCGCGGCGGAGGTGGTCGGAGAGAGGAATTCTTGAGGATGGTGCAGGGCATCGGTCAAGCCACAAAGCGGTGCCTACAGTAACATTATTCTCGAGAGGGGAGAACAATTGAGCACCGGGACTTGGTCACTGCCAGAACCGGCACGGATGACTGGACTGGAGGGAGGAGCCGACACTGGACCTGAGGGACCAGGGAAGGAAGTGCGGGGCACTGGACCTGGGCAGGACCAGAGGAGGGGCGCCAGAGAGATCACTCCGAAAGGGAGTCGCAGACGTGCTCAGACAGGCGTGCGATGATCGGTGGCAGACAGTCGGGAGGACAGGCACTCGTCGCGGGGACGTCAGACCGGCCGGGAGGAGTGATGATTGGAAGACGTGCGCATTCAGCCTGACGGAGGGAGAGCTTGGGGGAGCTGTCCCCGGGCCAATCAGCATGCATCCTGCACCCACGTTCCCGCCGCCCGTTCACGACCGGCCAACCACACCGCCCGGGATCACAACGTGTGTTGATCAGGGCCGCCTCCCAGGATGTGGTCGCGGCAGTGCTTCAGCCGCAAGAACTGAGCAGCTCCGCGGGGCATCGACTCTACGGAGGACCTACATAACACAGCGTCGGCGCTGAGGGACGGGCCTACCGAAGGGAGGACCTCGCCACTCGTGACCACGTGCAGACCCAGATCCAAAGAAACGGTATGCATTTCATCGCCCGACTCGCCATATATAATCACACGGCGGTACTACACAGCATTGACAATATAAACAAACACGATGCAAGCAATGTACAAGAACCAACATGTACCCGGATCCGGCCAAAAACATCAACGAGAGATCAGGGAAAGGGTCAAATAGAGAGAAAAAAAAAAAAAAAAAAAAACAGAGAAGAGAAAAAAAAAAAAGGGAAAAAAAAAAAAAAAAAAAAAAAACAAAGGAAAAAAAAAAGAAAAAACACAAAAAAAAAACAAAAAACAAAAAAAAAAAAAAAAAAAAAAAGAGAAAAAAAAAAAAAAAAAAACAATCAGAGTAGAGACATGACTAAAATGAATAATCGGCCAAAAACAACGGAGAAAACGAAGGGACGAAGTCCCAAAGACCGCAGGTAGGGAGGGAAAAGAACGAGAAGGGAAAAAAAAAAAGAGAGAGAGAGAAAGAGGGCGCGGGGCAATCTTATCAAACAAAGTCCACATCCCATACGCAGTCACCCACGGATATACAAATGCAAAACGGAAATCGATGAAAACGCACGTGAAACTAGAAGAGAATGAAAGCAAGAGACAGACACAGTACCGCAAATCCTGGATATATCAAGGAGACAAAGACAGAAAGGTGAACAAGCGCATATAGTGTCAAAGATGGAGGGGAGAGACCTCCTGACGGCTTCAGTGGAAACGCAGGGGGGTTCCCGGGACGCGGCGATTCACAAAGGAAACGTGAAAAAGCGAAAGCGAAAGAGAAAGCGTCAGCCTCGAGGATTGAGGAATCAAGGGTGAAGGTCGTAGCAGCAAAAGGTGGGTATTAAGAAAGCGCGAAATCGTGTGGTGTTGGACAAGGCTCCATCATGTCGAGACGGACGAAAACCGTCTTCGTGGGGGAATCGTTCTCTCGAGACGCCCGCACCGTTTCATTGATGTTGACTGTGGAAGCCTCCGTCGTCCGTGTGTCTAGATGCAAGTCGCTTAAACTCCAACGACTGATGAGACAGAGACATAAACTAAGCGAACCTTTTACCGAAATCCACTCAGAAGTTCTGAGCAATGCCGGCATTTCCTGAGCGAGGGAAGACCGCGGGGCTCTCAATTCGAGTGTTGCGACGCGCTTGAACGTCCCGAATGACCGGCTGATTGCTTCCATAAGGCCCATCGCCATACGCTCCATACTGTTGGTGCATGTCGGTATAGTAAGGGTTGTCATCGTAGAACGGCCCGTTAGGATGAGTGGCGGACATGCGGCTTTCATCAGACGCGTCGGACCGGTTAGCGGCGGAATAGGCAGAGGAAGCGTTCGACGGGCCTCGATGAATATCAACAATTCGGTTGTTTGACGAAGCGACGGGTGCGGCGCCGAGAATTCCGACAGGTTCGGTTTCAGCTGCCGTCAACTGTCCTTCAGAATACTGAATAGTGCCATCGCTCGGTGTCGCCGCGTGGTGGTACCCAGGAGCGCTTCCGACTTCGGACATCGCCAGTCCAGCGCCGGCTCCGCTGGATAGGTTGGTCGAGGCCTTACGACCGGCAGAGGTTGTTCCCCATCCACGATACCCAGAAACATCATCCTTGGGCTCGAAGGTGCCACCGCCCATGACAGGAGGCAGGGTTGGGTCATTGTTGGGGTTGAAGCCGTATTCCTCCACTTCCTTTCTCCGTTCTTCTTCGGCGGCCTTCTTGGCCTTCCATTTCCTCCAGAAGTACAAGGCCGCGAGAATGATGATGGCTACTGAGACAACGGGGACCACCACGGCCACGGCAATGGTTCCACCAGCCGATAGGCCGGAGCCACCACTTCCACCCGCACTTGCTGCAGTTGTGGTTGACGACAGCCCACCGGTAGTAGCGGATGCGCCATTTCCGGCACTTGTGGTTGCTTTGGACGGCCTTGAGGTGTCCGTGGAGGTGACGAAGAGGGTCTCTGGCCCAGATGTTCGCGATGAAGAGGTCGTAATGATTTCTGAGGTGGTGACAACCGGTGGGGGCTCGGAAGTACTGGTGGTTGTGGGGGGCTCGGAACTGCTTGTCGAGGTGGTTGTTGAAGTTGAAGAACTTGGGGTCGTGGGCGGCGGTTGCGAGGTCGTGGTGGAAGTTGACGAGGATGTGGTGGTGGTGGTGGAGGATGTAGAATCTGTCGGAGTGGGCGTGTCATCCGTCGATGTGGTCGGAGCCTGTGTTGTACCACCTGTGCTTGACGTTGTGTCTGTTCCCGCACCCGCGGCACCCGTTGTGTCGGAGGGAGGCACTTGTGCTGTTGCCGGCGCAAAAGAGCATTAGATGGTTGACTGGTGTGAGACGAGCAAAACGACGAGGGAGTGCGAGGATATTGATGGAGATTATGCAGGGGGGTCAATATACCTGAAGATGGAAGAGCCGCCGCCATGGTGTTGGAGGTGGATGAAGAACGCCCCAAACTGCGTGATGGTACGAATCGTCGCGAGACTGGCCCCAGAACACTGGAACAGCTGTGGTTGGATATCTAATAAACCAGACACGAGCCGTTCACGTCGATACGCTGACTGACCACGGGGGTAGACGATAGATGGCTGGGAGAAATCCCAAGAGTTCTGCCAGGGTAAGATCTCCCTCCCGTCGGCCGTCCCTCGGTCTCAGGTCAAAAAACGCTGGCGGCGAACTTTGCAGCCACAATTGGTCAGACGAGGTGCTCCGATGAAAAGGGGAGAGCGGGCGGTCGGGAACGGGGGCATCCAAAATTGACAAGTCGGGTTGGTGGTGATGATCACGGGTGGACTGGGAGAGAGCCGTCAGGGGAAGAGAACCAGGATGGTGCCCACGGACGCCTCAGTGGATCTGGGCCGGCTCAGAGAGGAGGCATCGGGATATCACAGGATTAACTTACCGAGTGAGATCACAGCACCATGCGGTGATTGGGGTGAAGCTGGCGGGAAGGAAGGAGATGCCCAGAGGCCGAAGATGGGCGAGTGTAGAGACGCACGGTAGTCAATGATGATGGCGAGGAGAGTGTCAACAAAGGAGCGACAGTGGAGATCCGGCAAGATAATCGAATCATCCAAGAGAGAGAGTGAGGAGTAATGAGCGAGTGCGCGAGCGAGGATGGCAGGCCCGGACGGACCCAGGCTGGGGGGACTGCAAGCGGCGTCGTTAGGTTGTCGCCGAGTGGCGCGGTTTCGTATTCTGGGGGTTATTTTTGTGTCTCGGGGAAACCTGGGTGGAGATTAGTCGGCTGACTTTTAGCGGCCTGATGTCTTCTTTGGCGACGAATCTGGGCGACCGGGGCCCAGCGAGGGGGTCGGTACCTGTACCAGGGCCGAGACGAGAGCGGTAAAACGCATCCATCGCGTCGCCGCAACCGGCCCCCTCCAGCGGTCACAAAAACCCGGCGAAATCTCCTCCTGTCGTCCCCGTCCACACGACGCCTGTTGCGGTTAGGCTGGTATTGACCTGCATGCCTTCCAAATGAATTCGCTCTCGCTTTTCTCTCATCTCTCTCCCTCTCTCTCTTTCTCTCTGTCTTTCCCTCTTTACCTCTCTCGATTGAGACGCTCTCTCTCTCTCTCTCTCTCTCTCTCTCTCTCTCTCTCTCTCTCTCTCGTCAACATTCCTGCCCATCCGATCCCCCCCCACCCTGCGCCCGTCCGGTTTGGTGAGATTCGTCCGGATCGGATGGAGCTATGGATACCATTCCACGTTACCCAATTCATCTCTCTGACTTTCCCTGACAGCGGGAGACAGCGAGTGGCAACAATGGATTGATCGATGGATGGCATGAAACATTCGCCCGAATAGACTTCCCAGGTTCCGACGCACATCTCGGATCGATGATCCACCTCATCGCTTGCCCATTTGGATGTGTAGATGTCACCTATCTGTAGGCACAAGAGCTTCCCGGCTTCAATTGGAACGGAGGATTCCTGCCCGTCATACGGAGTGTGACCATCTATACCTACCGAGTAACGGCGTCTGTCGCGCTCCTCTGACTTGTCCGACACTAGTAATAATGATACTTCTACTACTCGGAGTATGTCTTCGGTACCCCTCACTGCAGCTTCCAAGATTCGAATGACCACATCATTCCCAGGTATACCTTGGTATCCATGGAACCCCGTCATCCGACCAAGGTATCTAGGTACTAGTAGGTAGGACGAGTAGTGCTGCTGCCCCCCATGAGATCATGTCCGCGGATGACGTTTCCACGGATCACAATTCTATTATTTTTCCCCCTCGCCGAACATAGAAGGCCAGAATAGTATTTACCACCGAACAACCAATAATATCTAGGAGGACAAAGTAAATCGCCTGGATAACACTACCTTACTGCCCAGATAAAATTCCTTTCATCCACACCCCCGCTCATTTGCCGTACAAGGTGGGGGGAACGGTCGAACAGCGTGGCGTTTCCGCGACGTACTATGTACCACCTATGTAGGCTGTACGTATCTGCACCGCGGAGCTGCTCCGAACACCCGGTTCACCATAGCTTTCACGCTCAATGCTGGGGACAGGGATTGGTCCGGAGTCAGGGAGCGTGCCCATGGAGATGTCTATGACACCACCGATCAACATGAATTGTTGGGCTCAGACCAGATGACCATACCAGACCCGTACATACAGGAAAATCGACTGTACCTTAAACCCCCCAATTCATAAATGACAGGACCTACCTACCCAGGTAGGGGTACGGAGAAGCGGGAGGAATCAGTACTGCGGAGATCATCAGGTTGGCCAGACCAGCACCAGCAGGTGTATCTCACTGGCCAGCCAGCAGAGTATAAGAAAGCCCTGACACCTCTGTGTTGCAAAGAAATTGTCAATATTTGCAGATGGTCCGGTAAATAGCTATAAAAACATAGGCCAAAGCCTCAAAGCGAAGAAGAGAAAAAAAAAAAAAAAATCCACCAAGCGAGAGATCAAGAGACAAAGAAACAATATATTGCCCCCTTGTATGTTGTGTACGCCGTTGACATCAAAATCTTTGCTAAATCGGCCCAAAATCTAGGAGCACGATATGAATGAACAAGCAAGCGATAGTTCGTAACGCAGTGTGTAAGCAGCCCCAAAGACCAGAGGTGAAGAAGAACAGAAAAGGGAGGTGACCAAGCCGGTCATGGAGAAGTAGAAAGTGAGATCAACCACTGTATTTAGGTCTATTGCCGCAATTCCCAAGTCGGACGCAGGTTGGACATCAAGTCATCCCGAGTTCCGACCGTTTCTGGAGGCAGGCGGCTCACACGATACGCACCAGTGCGGATGTTGTTGAGATGTGTGTTTGAAATTCCAGTTCGGTTGCTACGGATGCTACCAGCATCACTCGCAGTGTCCCCGGTCTTGAAGCGGGGAGGGGGCGCAAAATCAAGGTTATCATATGTTCCCGATTTCCTCAACGCATGTCTGCGGTCACATTAGCCTGATACTGCTCTTACATCGTCCGGAACCCATCGCAGGTACAAAAGATTTGACAGCAAGACAATGACTTACGGGCTTGGTATGACTGAAAGCTCATCAAAGGCAGAGGCGAGCGGCGTGTGGGCTCTGATCGTCGGACTGAAGTTTCGGAATCCACCAAGCGGGGTCTCTGGCCGGCCTTCTTTTCGATCCCTGAAGTTGGCGGCGGGGGCATATTCGATCGCTGACATGATCGCATCATCCTTCAATAAATGGGGGGTCGGGAGAATCTGAAGGGGCGCCGGTGGGGGCACAGGCTTCCGTGGTGCCCGGGCACCTGGCAGTCTTCCTGAGGCTGATGAGAACGCGCGTGGGCCTGGGGAATTGAAGCGTTCACTCAACCCGCCCATGGAGCCGGAGGCCATGTGTCGTGCGGGACCTTGGAATCTTGGGGGCGCTCGCGGAGGCGGGGTCATTGCGCGACGATTGATCGGTTCAGCGAAGGGAGCCGGAACTGCATCGTAGTATTCTCCATTCCCAGGGTCATAGGCATAACCGTCGTCGGGATAGAATTCCGGGCCATAGTCCTCATAGTAACTTTCTCTTGCGCCAGCTTTGCTCTCGTCGAAGTACTCTTTGTAGAAGGACCGGATTCGATTGGCACGCTGCTCGGGGTTGTCGGCGGGGTCTTCCGGAGGCAAGGGGCGCAGACCAAGCGTCATCCGACGAGTGTTGCGGCGCGGGTCGACAGCCAAGTTGGAGTTCGACGATGATTCTTCAGAAAGAGTATGGGAAATGTCCGGTTGCGTAGGGTCTTTTCCATGATGTGCAAGGCTGTCTTGACGATCGATGTTCAGTTCCGGAATGATAAACGTGGATTTTCTGTTGTCACCGTAGTCACTCCCCTCATCACTCAATGGCAGCGAGATCCGGGGAGGGGGCATGGGCGTGGAGTGGGACGGAGCTGCGGTGGAGCTGAGAGTGGTAGGCGACGGGTCGCGAAGGCCCAGGCCTGCATGATGCTCCGAGGGCGGATTCGAATCCGCCAAGTTGTTGGTTGGCTGGTTACCGGCGAGTGCCAATGGACTCGTATGGCCATATCCCGAGCCTGTCGTGGTGGCCATACTTTCATCATGATCCATGGCCGAGCCAGTGGATGTCGGCTCAATAATCGTAGGAGCGCCTGGGATCAGGACAGGACTCGGACTTCTAGGCAGGTCCAACTGGAATCCCGCATCGTGCGGTGGGTGAACCTGAACTTCGGGAGTGTGCAGAGTTTCTTGGCCGGGAGGGCTATAGTTGTAGAGAGGCGGAGACGAACGTGACATTCGTTGAGCGTTGCGGAGCAAACCGTGGTTCATCTCGTCACCCAGGGCCGGTTTATGTGTGGAGCCAGCGATGCTCGACGCATCATCGGGGAAGCCGCGTGCATGGGATCTTAGAGATGCATTATCACTGCCCATGAACGAGGCTGCCGGCCGGTACTTGTCATCCGCCGCTGCGATCGACCGGGACAGCGAATGTAAGGAATCATGAGAGCCATGCAGACCGGGTGGTAGCAGGTAAGGGCTCGGTCCGATGTCCATCGACATGCCCTTGTTGTGCAGATGGGCCCCGTTCGAATTTGACATTTGCTGCATCGACTTGCCGCCGGGGGAAGGCTTCAGGTCCAATCCAAAATCCAGTGACTTATGCTTGTCATTGGCATCTTCGTTTCGCAATTTCTTGACGTTTCTCCGATGCAAATAGACCAAGACCACAATGGCACACACGATAGGAATCCTAGACCATGATTAGTTCCCCACGCAGCCAATCGATCGTCGACCGGAAGAGGGGTGACTTACACGGCACCCAAGACGACGGGCAACGTGGTGGTGTTCGTCGTACTTGCGGGCTTTTCACACTTGTTGGAGTTGTCGCCGGGGCTGCAAGAGGAAGAAGCACTCTCCGCTGTGGGCATGGGGGCCCGTCTCACCAGCTCCGGCACGTCGGGCATGATGATATGTGGCAGTTGGTGGCGAGGGACAGGATCCGGTCGACGTAGAGACCGGGTGCCCAAGTGTGTGCCATGGTGCACTGCGTGTTGACCCCGGTGCATGGTCAACCTATCGGTTACCCAAGACACGATGCGGATGCCGGGCCTTGAGGATCATGAAGCCAAGCGACCGAGTCGAAGGATACCCGTCCGTGAAGTTCGGTCTGGACAAGCGTCGATCGGCAGGGATGGAGAATTGGGGGACGAGTGGGTGAGCGAACGACTGGCCGAACTGTGTCGTGCACGGGATGGTTGTTAAAGGAGCGAACGGGAATCGGATTCCCCTGAATAATGAGTGATAGTGGGCAGCTATGCTTGAATCGTCGAAGGAGGGGGGGATTGGGAGAAGCGGGAAAGGAGTGACTAGGGCTGCCGTGATGATAATCTGGGACCGATCAAAGGAGTGACAACATTGGGGGGGAGGGAAGTAGTTGAAGAGGAAGGGAAGGAGGCAAAGCGAGATGAACCCAGGATGGACCAGATGGGCGCGAGGCGAACTGGTCGCACACACACCGAGCACCCACCGACGCACCGCGCGACACCCTTTTTGCGGAAAGGGCGTTTCCAGCTCCCCAGGGGTCTAGACGGCCCGATTTGGTTCTCGTTTACCTATCATTTCCAGTGGAGGGGCGCTGTGGGGAGGCGAGAGGAGACCACCAAACGGAGGATTGAAGGTGGCCGTGCTGATCCGGTCCGGTCAGCTTAAACAGCGCTCGCTGGGGCATCGAACGCTGAGAACCCTCGTCTCGTCACCGAATGGGCACCCCTGAGGGGGGACAATCCTCATCAATCTGGGAAGACGAACGGGGCGTTGATGGACGGGGCTAGTCGGTGCGGGTCTGGGAATAGAAACAATTGATGGGGATGGTGTAGTCTTCTTCTTTTCCTTCTTTCTTTTTGGGAGGGAGTTGGGATGTGATCTGGTCGCTTTTTTTTTTTTTTTTTAAGCAATCCTCCTCTCTCTCTCTCTCTTTCTCTCATGGGTTGGTTTCCCTTTCCTCCTCCATGATCATCGGAGCGACAGGAGGTCCCGACTCTGTACGCAAGGACGACAGCAAAGGGAAGCTCCCCTGAAAGGAAACCCCCCAGTGGGGCGCCTAGAGCTCTAGCGTCAGGAACCCGCCGGGTCCATCGCCAATCATAATCCGCTCGTCTGTTGCCTCCCCCTTTCCCTTCAGGCGCCCTTGCTCCAGTGGGACCCAGGAATAGGGACCTACTGTGTAGGTACTCCGAACTCAGAACGGCTTTTCATTTCTGGTTTGTTCGGTTCTTTTTGTCGCAGACCTTCGCCCTCAAAATGGATCAGCAGAGACCGTCCAGGCCCGTCAATCCGACCCCTAGACGCATACTGGAGGACGACGCGGTGCATAGATAGAGAGCGATAGATCCCCCGGAGATGTCCTCATCCTGCTGGGGGCAGCAGATTCATGAGGGGTGGAAGAGGTTCTCGCCGATTGGCAGCGGTGTCCACTGGCGGTTACAACCCAGTGGATACGGCTAGCGCTATCCTCCTTCATTTCTCGACCGTCCCTTGGCTCGAGAAACTATCGCGAGAACACCTTAGCGGATGCGATTTCGAACGGTTTAAGTTGAGACATCCCTTCTTGTTTGAACGTTGGGATCGCGTCCTTCCTATCTCTCACGTGGCTATCATGTTAGTCGGGTCTGAAGGCACGTGGGGAGACCGCTCGTTCTTCAGATCCAGAGAAGAAGTAAACAGGCCCGTATGGACAATGGAGAATGAATCAGAGGAACCACTTGCATCTCGCACGGTCAGAATCATCCCGCGAGAAGAGATGACAATGAACACTGTCTTGCAGAGGATGGCGATGCCGACAGCTGGAAAAACAAAACACGCCTGGGATGCACGTGATCATTTTGCATCCCCTGCGTCGGTACAACAAGTGGCAGTACTCCGTCGGGACACTACTCTAGGTACCGTAGTATATATTGGCACTCGACGGTCTCTCCACCACTTGGAAGAGCACTGTCTAGTATACGAGGATTCGATGTCCTCATTCTCGCAGTCATGAGTTGTCATACAGAAATGCAATGGTTTCATTGAGAACGATGTCACCCGTCGGTGGCGGAAGGGGTCCACTTACATCATAACACTAGTACCGAGATCCTGATGTAAGCGGCCCCCCCCCCCCTCGGAGAATTGTCCGACCGTCAGCCTCCATCACATCGCACGCAGGAACTTCAATTCGTCCACGATAGGAGGACATACAAAGTGATCAACAAACAGTGCACTTGGCGCGGGGAGAGACCACCGGAAATGACAACCGATCGCCAGGAGATTCAGCCCGGCCACCATGGACCTGTCCGGGGGCGTAGACAGAACCCGAAGGCGGAAACGATGTATGCAGTTCAACCGATTCCGTCCAGAACGACTAACTATGTTCTAGGTAGGTGTCCTAGGTAAAAATAGCGACACCAGAACCCGCTCCTCATTCCTTTGCAGCACCATGGGAGC
Source organism: Aspergillus olivimuriae (assembly GCA_003719415.1). Taxonomy (NCBI): domain Eukaryota; kingdom Fungi; phylum Ascomycota; class Eurotiomycetes; order Eurotiales; family Aspergillaceae; genus Aspergillus; species Aspergillus olivimuriae. The sequence goes on along the minus strand of RHLO01000372.1, from coordinate 7,778 downwards.
GTCAGGAACCATCGGGTGGCAAACATGGCTCACATAGTCGTATCTGGGACGGGAACCCCTTCCACAGTAGTTCAGGAAAGGACAAGTCCCCATTGGCGGAGCCCATCCAGCGGGAGGCAGATCGTGGAAACTCGTGCCGTGGTGTGGCGGAGAACCTGAAGGCTTTCGAAGAGATTGCTGCATCGGGCACATGCCCGAGCACACTGAAAGATCAAACCTTGCCTCCGCTGCCAATCTTGGCCTCTGGTCATCGCCATCATTGCGATGACTCGAACGGGTTGAATAGCCGGATCTTCGTCTATATCATGCCCTGCGCTTCCCAGCGCCAGACGAATTCCTCAATTGATGTCAATTCCCTCCTCCGGCCGGTCCACTGGGAACGCCAGAGCACCTGATCCAGCCATGGATCCGACATCGCGAGACGTGGAGAAAGGCGCACCCCCCCGCAGCAGCTGGGAGAACGACAGCCACATCTACCGATCAGACTCTTGTTCCTCATCGGGGAGCTCTTCCAGCACGACATCGCAATTTCAGGAGATCGATTACATGTCTCGGACCCAGACCGCGCAGACCCAGCCTGGATCTGGCCTCGAACGACATCCGACGGCACTCAGTCGCATTGCAACTCAACGAAGCCAGCATAGTGCCACGGTAGGCGCACTGAGATCGCGACCTTCCAGAAAACCTTTGCCAGAGTTTGGCGCCGGGAAGCCATACCCTCCTCAACTGCCTGAGAAAGAGGAGTATGTAGTGGAGTTTGCGGGCCCCGATGACCCTCTGCACTCTCAAAATTGGCCGACAAAGAAGAAGTAAGTCCATTGGATGAACTCCATCCACCACCTTTCTCATCATCATCTAATCAAGCGCAGAATCGCAATGTCAATGCTACTGGCGTGGACCACCTTCAATTCAACCTTCACCAGTAGTATCTACTCAACCGCCAATTCCGACATCGCGTCCAAATTCAACGTATCTACCGAAGTCGGCACTTTAGGCCTTTCACTGTACGTTCTTGGGTTTGCGTGTGGCCCTACCTTATTTTCACCATTGTCCGAACTGATGGGCCGCCGTCTACCCATTCTTATCGGCGTCTTTGGCTTCACTCTCTTCCAATTTGCGGTTGCGACTGCAACGAACCTTCAAACCATTATCATATGCCGTTTCTTCGGTGGCTTCTTTGGCTCATGTCCGATTGCTGTTGTCGCAGCTGTCTTCTCGGACCTCTATGACAACCTACACCGAGGTCTCGCCATCACCATCTTTACCATGACCGTCTTCACCGGCCCTCTCTTTGCCCCATTCATCGGTGGGTTCATCGTGGAAAGCTACCTGGGGTGGCGCTGGACAGAATATCTGACTGGCATTATGGGTGCCTCGGCCTTCCTCTTGGATTTCTTCTTTGTGGAGGAGACCTATCCACCTGTCATCCTGGTGGAGAAGGCCGCCGAACTACGTCGAAGAACGAAGAACTGGGGCATTCATGCGAAGCAGGAGGAGATTGAAGTGGACTTTCGCGAACTGATCCAAAAGAATTTCAGCCGACCCGTACGCATCCTCTTTACCGAGCCGATCCTCCTCATGTTGAGCATTTACATGGCGTTCCTCTACGGTTTACTATATCTGTTCATGACGGCCTATCCGATCGTGTTCCAACAGATTCACGGATTCAACAAGGGACTAGGTGGCCTGACTTATTTCGGCCTGATCATAGGGGAAGTCATCGGTGGAATCTTCATCGTCTGCCTCCAACCCTGGTACAATCGAAAGCTCACTGCGAATAACGGCATCCCAATTCCAGAATGGCGTCTGCCGCCTGCAATTCTCGGCGGTGTGGCATTCTCAGCTGGGCTCTTCTGGTTCGGCTGGTCTGGATACAATGCCAACATCCATTGGATAGTTCCTACTGCATCAGGGCTTCTTACTGGATTCGGTCTCTTCTGCATCTTCCTGCAGTGTCTCAATTACATCGTTGATGCTTATCTACTTTTGTAAGCATTTTTCCCCCACCCTGTCCTCTGTTCCATTCCCATACACAGCAAGGCCACAAGAACTCATGAATTTGTCCGCCAGCGCTGCATCGGCCCTAGCCGCAAACAGTATCTTACGCTCGACTGCCGGGGCCGGCTTCCCCCTCTTTGCGACGTACATGGTAAGATACCCCTCTCATGCCCCCCAACCAACCGTTCAAACTCAATTCATATGCTCACTTCTGTATTCCAGTTTAATGGCCTGGGCGTCAATTGGACAGGGACACTGTTGGGCTGTGTTGCTGCTGTGCTGATGCCTATCCCTCTCCTGTTTTACCTATATGGAGCCAAAATCCGCGAGAAGAGTAAATTTTCCACGGAATACATTGCAACAGCCCAAGCCCACAACGATGAGCTTCTAGACTGACGACCCGTCGTGAAAGAAAGAGCCCGATCTAAATAATGCTTAATACATACACCTTGGCAGGCACTACCTGCTTTGATACAGGGGATAAAAAAGAAAGAAAAAAAAAAAAAAAATCACGCTATGACTAAGGGCATGCTGGTGGATTTCTATCTCCAGTTGATGATACTTGAACATGAGCAGACGACTTGCCTGATATGCATGATGGTCACGATCTGATAGATTAGGTACTTTGGATACTTCTCACATCATATCTGTATATATGTATATATGTCTATTTGTTGCTAGCTAGCGATTGCACACTACACGATCTCACACACTGAAAACTTGAATAAGAACTACTCCCACTTTCGGGAGGAAAGGCCAACTCGATAGATCTGGTCGCATGACGAACCCACGAAGTCTGAATCACATAACTTGTATTCATACTGAACATTCACTCCTGGCAAACCCCATCTAAAAGTGACATAATTCGTCCCACGAATCTTGATATTGTCCCATACACGCCATTAGCCCATAATATTGTCGTTGTACCACATCCAAATACCCATAGACCTGCCACAGAACTTCAAAAGGACACGAATTCAGAAGAAAAAAAAAACAAACCCAAGTCACTCCATATGCAACTGTTAGGTACCCAGGAGAACGACCAAACGAGAACCACAATGACCGCCAACGTACATACAAACATACAACGTCCGGGGGGGAGGACCCTTTTGTACACCAAACAGCCTCGCTTGTACAAAAATGGGCTTATTATAAGAAAGATGACTCTTAAACGTATCATCCTTAGAGAGAGTGAGTGAGAAGCGGAAGCGTAGAGATAGGGGGAAGTCCGTAATCCATGATCAAACGCGGTCATCTCGCACGGTCGAATGCTTTCTTCAAAACTTTTGGGAGAGAAAGGAACAGGTAAGGAAATGTGAAGATTCGCATTAGCTATGCGAGACAGCGAGTTTCCCGAGGAGGCAGAGTCTCGCTCGAGGAGGGTTGTTCGAAGATTCGACTGAAGGGGGGATTGGAGCGAGGGACCTCCCCATCTTGGTCGGTGGCAACGCCTTCTGCCTTGCGGATCACTTCTTTCAAGGCGCGGGTCACCGCACCAGCTCGGTGGACAAGATCATGTAGCGATTGAGTATCGAATGGAAGCTTCTTGGACCGTGCCAGATGAGGGCTCATCAAAGTGGGGTCATGGGACACGCGTTGTTGATAGATCAGATCTAACACAGAGTTCGGCTTCGATGGATCTTCTCTGATCTCTGGCCCGGGGGTCGTCGGGCTGGGACTTAACTGCTCGGGGAATGAGTTGGGCCAGGACCCTCCACTTACTCGTTTAGAACCCTCATGAATGTGAGAAGATTCACCTTCGGAGTCGTCAAAGCTGAAAGTGAGTGAGGAGGGCGAGCCGGGTGGGGATGGATCATTATCCTCATCGAGGGTGGCCAAGTTGACAATCCCTTCGGCTTCCTTCCACAGTTCACTGGAAGGGCCCTGAACCACTCCCAAAAAACTGGCTTGGTGCCGCAGGCGCTTGAGCTCTTCCACAAGTAAAGTGAGTTCCTGAACCTGCCCAAACTGGCCATGGAGACTGGCCTGCCGCTCCATAATCGCCTCCGGGACTATCATCCCACGTCGAGGGCCAGTTAAATTGGGTCGCAAGCTTTCGCTCATGCCGCTCTCATCTGCGTCCTCAAACTCGAAATCGCTTTCCCAGTCCTCACTGACGCCTTTAGTACCCAAGCCCCACGTGCCAAATTTACCAGAAGTCTGGCGGGTATCATTGTTGGTGGTGGATTCTCTCGACACAGGCACACTTTGACTTCGGAGGTGTAAGGTGTTTGGAGCTTTGCGTCCGGGTGCACGGCTGCCCCGACCCTGCGGGCCATGCTTTCCATGGACCGTCCGCGGTCGTTCTTCTGACCCGGAAACTTCGCGATCGCCTTTCGGGTGTTCCGACCAGTCAAAAATGTTCATTTTGGGACTCGCATCGTAAGCTTCGCTGTTGAAACTCCGGGCATCGGAATCGCCAAACTTCAGAGGAATCTCCGGTTTCTGACACGCGAAGAGAACATCACGCCCTCCATTTCTTTCGCCATCCCGCGAGGGTCTGCCTGTGCGACCACAAGAGATGTGTCCATTGGCTTCACCAGGCAACGCAGCTACAAGACTGCAAGCATCTTCCTCATCCGTAAGGTCTGAGGGAAAAGAAATTCGGCTCTCATCTTCTTGCAACTCAGTTTCCTCACACAGCCCCGCAGGCGCAGGGGTTGGATTCGTCTCATTGTTGGAGCCATAGACACAATGCGAACCGGAATATTTGGTTGCCTGCGGCGGCCCTTCGTCACTAAAGCCCACCGAAAACTCCTTATCAAATATCGTTTCAATCCGAGGAGCACGAATACCGACGTTACTATTGACAGTCAGATGTGTGCGAATGGAATCGAACGCAGTGTCGCTCAAAAAGTCGGTTTCATCCTCTTCCCCCGATGTGAAGATTCGGGTGTCATCCGATCCAATGATGGTTGAAGCAGGTTCGGATGCCGCGATGGAGTGCCTCTTAGGGCGCTGACGGATCGATCCATGGAATGAGGACATAGCAGACGTATCAGAGCTCAGCGGTCGCTGCCAGTGGTCTCGATGAGCCGTGTCAAAGCGCGAGTATGATGGAGCAAATCGATGACGCGCTGTTGTTCGGCCCGATATGGATGCTATAGCCGTTTCTGATTGCGAGGAATTAGGAGGAACGGCGAAAACGTTTGGGTCCGTGATATTGCGCCGTTCGTGCGGTCGTGGAACAGTCAAAATAGTGCCTTCCCGTTTTGGCCAGTTGGGCAGTGGCGTGGAAATCGCCCTCCTCTTCGGGCGGCCTAGTGAGGGGTTGCTGGCAATCGCAGCATCCTCAGGGGGTATAGTCGTCTCTCCAGACGGAGGCTCTGCTTCCTTCGACTGGGCCGTGGTCTCAGGGATATGGGGTGGATCTCTTTGGTGTGACGGAGCGCTCTCGCTCGGTTTGAAAGGATCACGAAATTGAACCGGGGAGGCTTGAAATGATCGTTCTTGGTCGGTATCCGTCGCGGGGCTTGTCGTCACGACTGATGTTGCCAACACAAGGGTTGGGACCGTTTCGACATTTGGTAGGATGCGCCGCAATCCTCCGTCCAGGAACTGTGTTGCTGTTGAGAACTTGCGCGCCGATCTTTCAGACCACTCATCTGAGCAGGGCCTGAAGTATGGCTGCCAGCCCTCATTGTCATCGGGAAGGGGAGTTGCGGGACTTGGCCTCAGGAAGGTTGGTGCAAAGCTCGGCTCGAAGTTCAAACTGTGCGTTGGGCGATGTTTGAGATTTTCGGAGCGTTGGTAGCTGGTCGCGGGTCTCCGCAGTATGGCGGATGTGGACGGGGATGGAGGTGTGGGGGTGAGGGGGGAATGTCCGTTCGACTGATGTGATGGGGGTCGTTTGACCAGTTTGTTTGGGACTCGACGCTGGCTGGAGGGACGCGATTGACCGGGACTCGATTCGGCAGTGAATGAAGGAGAAGAAGGACTTGGAAGCGACCCGCGGTTCTCTGGTTGGAACGATAACCGTCGCACCCAGGAAGAGGACGGGCGTCTGGCATGCGACGATGTTGGCGGTTCCCCTGGGGCGTGGAAAGGGGGGATTGATAAGGTCTTTCCACGGCGACGCAAGATGATCCCGGCAAGAGATGATTTGCGCCGCGACCAGGGCGCCTCTGAGGAGCCCTCATTCGGAGTCACATCGCCATCGACCCGGGAGTTCTTTCTGATGGAGGGGCACCTGCTCCCGGGCGCCGCAACAGATGAAAAGGATTCAGGCAGGATGGTATCGGCTCGCGGTGCCAGAGGGCTGTCTGTAGCGCGCGCGCGCGGTTCTTGCAGCGGGAGGATTTTCCTGTGAAATCGCCCTGGTTTGGGGGCATCTTGATCACTCCGACCGAGAGCGAAACCTGTGGCGGCAATCCCGACGGTGCTGAGCGCACACAGCTGATGGGAGACAGGGTCTGTCAGCAAACGCGATGCTCGAGTCTGGAGAGGGTTCAACCTGCACCCGTGAGGGTTCACGATCGATTCCCTGGAGGCGGATGGGGCGACAGGGACTAGGATCGCGATGAGAGGGATGGACTTACAGTTGGTACATGCTCCATCTTTAAAGCGCGTTGGGGGCCGTGTTCCGCACCATGGGGCTTAGATGGGCACCATCAATAAACCGACTGAGGCCACTGCTCTCCCAGCTGCATTCTCCTGCGCGCGAAATCACGGCGTCTGAGCCCGATACATCGAGAGAGCCAGGCAGAATGGGGGAGCGAGTGCGATGTATGCGGGCTGAACTGCCACGAGGGAGACAAGAGGACGGGATCCGGAGGAGGCGTGGAGGGGAGTGGATTGCGCGCGTGTTTTGGGTGAGGGGGACGGGGGATGTGTGTGGCTGCAGAGGAGCAGCAGAGGAATGGGGCCCGGCGAAAAAAAAAAGAATGTGATTTAAGGTGGTTCAGGAATGCGCGTGGAGGAGACAAGTGAGGGCGCGCGCGCGAGAGAGAGAAAGAGAGCGAGGGTGAGAGTGCGTGAGCGTGTGAGGGGAGAGAGCGTGTGGGGGGATGAGAGAGAGAGAAAGTTGACGCAGGTCGGAGAAGGTTCCTTGGTGTATGTATGGTGTTGGTAGGTCTGGATGGCGACCAGGACCAGCGACAGAGTGAAAGCGCCGGCTGGGGAGGACTGCAGAAGGATAATAACAACCCAGATCGAGTGGGACAGCCACCGGTTCAGTGCTGTACTATGTAAGTTTCCTGCCCACGCTAGGAGTGTCCACCCCCAGCAGCCGCCGGCCATTAATTTGTTCCTGGCCAATATATCCAAGAGATCGAGATCCGTCCTGGATCGGTGCCTGGACAGAACCCATCCATCGCGACTTGCTCCCCGACGACATCCATCCATGGATCGGAGGAATCGTCCCGCCCATCCCTCCATCCCCGTTTAGTCTGTACTCCGAGTCCGTACATCCAGACGTACCGACAGGAGTCGTGGGGAACCGGTTGATCTTCTCCCCGTGAATCCAACCGACCGAGTCCATATACATAGTACTGCATGCGATGTACCCATGGACCTACTCTGCGTCCCGACAACCCATGATCCATGGATCGCATTCCGGTGCCGACAGACTCGCATCCCCATCCCAGAATCACCATCGTGATGACGGACTGCAGGCGGAGCGCTAGCGTGCACGATCCTCTCGGAGCGACGCACCAGTGAGGAGGCTGCTTCTTTTCCCCTCGAGACAACCATCGGGATTCTGACATACCAACCGACTCCTGGATTCGACTCAGCTGATCCCCACTTGAATGGATCGAGATGGTTTCTTAGTTCTTATTTTT
>RHLO01000370.1:0-15619 GCA_003719415.1 Aspergillus olivimuriae | reverse complement strand
GGTTTATGGGTGGGGTGGAGCGAGGAAGGGTCAGTTGGGGGAGAGGGCGAGACGGGATAGGATTGCGTGGAGGCCGGTGCGGGTCGATGTTGGTCTTGTCGGGGGGACGTCGTTCCCTGTGACGGGGGCGGTGTGTGGACGCGAGTTTACGGTGTTGGTTGGGGATCTGGCCATGGGGGAGGTTGCGGTGCTGGGCGCTGTAGATGATAAGTGGGAGATTCGATCTGGGGCTGCGGTGCTGCTGGAGCGGCAGGGGAGAGGCATTCGGGATGTTGCGGCGAGTTGGCATGGGGTGTATGTGCATTGTGGAGATGGCGAGGTTGTCGCTTGGGGTCGCAATGATCGGGGTCAGTTGCCCCCTGGGGAGTTGGTGAGAGTGGAGGAGTTGGCGGTTGGGAGTGAGCATGCTCTTGCGCGCGTTGGTCGACGGAGTGTGGTGGCGTTTGGATGGGGAGAACACGGTAATTGTGGGCCTGTGACGGATGTGCAGGGTAATGTGAAGGACAAGTGTGCGGAGATTCCGTTGCCGGATGGTGAGGAGGATGTCGTCGGGGTTGGCGCTGGGTGTGCGACCAGTTGGGTCGTTCTGGCTTGAGAATGGCAGGAATTGGTGTCGTTCGGTGCGGCTGGAGACAATCTCGTCTCCATGGTCTCTGGCTCGGTCTGTCGGAAAGATATGGAGACAGACACCCGATACTTGATGAAAGGGCGTTCGCTCAGTCGAAAAGACCCAGGCCATGCAGCTATGGATTGTCAGCATGATATCGACCGAGGTGACGGAATTGAACCTACCTGCGACATGCGTTGTGTGGGAGGAATCCCCATTTCTTCTTCACGGCCAGGGGCCTCCACTGGCATCCTGGGCTCACCGTCTTGCAGACGAGGCCCCATGCTGGCGTTGAATGTCTCCTATGGAATTCGTCAGCAGGCTGAATCAACTCAAGTATGACACAGACGTCCACAACGAACCTGATCGGCTGTGGCATCCCAGCCGAGAACATCTTCGGCCTCCTCTTCCTCATTAGGCACATCCCATTGCCTATCATCATCTGCCGGGACGAACAAGCTATCGAAGTTGACGGACGCCGGAGGAGGGACCTGGGCCTGCGTGTTTGATTCCGTGCCACGGGACGACGTCCCTGTGAGAGGACGTATCGATCTGCTGCGAGGAGGAGGCATCTGTCTCGTATTTGAGGATTCATTTGCCTGAGAGAAGTGAGCAGGGGCTGGCGTTTGTCGCGCAGATAGCTCTGGCACTGCAGCACGGGAAGAAGTTGGAACGTCATCATCGCCAGAATGACCCTTTGTCATCAAGGTGTATTCCGCTTTGAACCCCGGAAGGTCATAGGCAAGCTGCAGGGGCCGACATGGACGTGTGTATCGAGCAGTGATCATTGTACCCACTGTCTCGGCATGTGCGATCGCTGCCTTGAAGTCTTTCAAGGTGATGGCCACATGAAGGTTGTCTTCAACCAGAAAATACTCAAAATCTTTCTTGTCAATAGCCACGGATGTATGCACTGGTTGCCTCAAAATCTCTATCACACAAGTCAGTTGGGCCTCCGAGGTCATTCTGTAGAAACGCGTACCTTTTCCGTCAACGACCTTGGTGGTGAAGCTTGTGAAGATCGCCTTGCCGCCTTCTGAGTAGATATCCAGCTGTTCGGCCGATGGACTAAAGTGATCTGTGATTTCTCTTAGAAATTTAGGATCGATTGACCATTTATTGGTCGTTATCGTCCTGTCAAAGACGGCATGGCTGGCCGTGGCTGGTTCGTAGTTAAGCTTATAGGATTTTATGACGCCTGACTAGATTAGAGCAGTAGGCAGAATAGGATGAGGGAAAGCATACCAAGACCACAGACCATCCGAATGAGAAGGTTGCACTCCGTTTGGTCGTTGTCCTCTTGTAATTCGACCTCACAGCGTTCGACTGCAGTGTCCTTGTCGCGTCCACTGGTCCGCCCCTTGAAGACAGACAGTAACGTCTATTGAAGTCAGTCTTCAGCTCGAATTACCGAGTGACTGTTGAAGAACTCACTTTCAGGTAAATCTCACAGCAGAATTTTTCCGCATGAGAGCCTCTACCATGAGCTGCGCCGAAAGAGTAGCTCTCAAAAAAGCTATCGGCGTCAAAGACAAATGCAGAATACGCGGTCTTTGATGAATTGAGGACACTGAGACGAAGCTACAAACACTGTCAGCTGCAAGAATCTTGCTTCAATCTACAGCTCGCCCACTCTTGAAGCTTACCACGTCGTATTCTGCCTCAATTGCCACGCTATCATAGAATTTAGCCAGACATACCAGGGCATCGTGTAGCTGATGCAATGCGTCCGGGAGAAGCGCGAACGATAGCGTGGCCATTCTTGTGGCCGAACTTGGGTCTTTCTTGATTGTGGAATTCGAGCGTAGCAGATATCTGCAGCCACAAAGACGAATTTCCCCGTTTGGTTGTCTGGCTGCCTCAAGGACGTACCAGATGTTGACTGGCCCAACCCCGTTCACGTCAGCAAAACAAGACGCGGCTTACATAATCCACATCGTCGCCTTGCAGGTACAAACCGAACGTCAAGTGATTATTTACCGCATCTCCATTGACTTTTCACCCCTCTATTTGATCCTCTTGATCAGTAGGGATATCAATTTTTACTATCAAAGGCCAGGTACACGACTGACGACGCGTTGGGCTCATACCTCTTCGATCCGTTAGGCTTTCGTTTTCCAGGCCAAGATGACGACGTTCGCATTGGCTGGCGACATCCTGTATATGATCTTGGACGTCCTTGGGGATGAGAAGGACCACAACAGTCTCTACCAATGCGCAATCTCAGCGAGATGTTTCACCGAAAGCTCTTTGACGGTTTTGTATAAGTAAGAATCTACCATTCGTGAGCTTATCACGCCTAGCGGCTCATAGTCAATAAATTCCCCAGGTTCTACAATCACTCACCTGTACGAAGTGGGGGTCCAGAGGACGTACAGTTCAGAGGTCGAAGAACAGCCATTGCATTGGGAGATGTCGCTATTCGGAAATGGGCCCTCATGTGGCGCTCCATAGTTCTGTCAACCTTGGATCAAACTTACCTTCCATATTACAGCTATATACGTTACCTAGACTATGATGATTTGAGTTACCTTCTTGAACGCCTGGTGGGAACGATCAGAGAGTAAGTGATAGCACCCCTTTGACTGAAGCTGTCATATACATCGCAGTCTTATCTAACAAGCTGCAGTGACTTTTTCACCCCAGAACTCATTTCTTTCCTTGGGCCCAAACATGAGCTTCGTGGAAACAAGCGGTTTCGGACAATGAAAATGTCAACCGAAGACAAAAATATACCCATAAAGCTCTGTTCTGGTCAGTAATCTTCCCATGATACTATGTCAGTGACCAAGGCTGATAAGCGAAAGAAATTGTCAAGAAAGCATCATCAATACGAGGATTGTCATGCGATGGTCAGTGGCACGACGATCCCAAAGAGCTCAAGATAGTGGACCATCTTGATTTGACATGGTGTGCTTACCTTTACCTCCTCTAGTTCCTCCCTCTGTACTATCAGACTGGCTTGAGCATCTGCCACAGTTGCGCACAATGACAATCTGGTCAGGGCAAGCTCTCGCTCTGCAGGCAGGCGAGAAGATTCACAATACTTGCCACAACTTCAAACAACTTACGATATATGGATGGTATGATGAGGTTATAATATCATATTGTCCGCTACTGACATGATATTTCAGGGATAATGAGAATGCAGAATCAGAAGCAGAGACGTTTTTCAACGATCTCATCCCCAATACATTGGAAGAATTCGAGATTATCAGTCGCTCTCGCCTAGGGCCTCGTTCGATCCAGGGTCTCAAATCTCAATTAGGTTCTTTATCCGAGTTAAAGCTCACAAGCCTTACCATTGAAACCATAGCATCCCTTCCATCCTTGGCAGAACCACCTGCTTTGAAAGTACTTTCCCTTACGGACTCCGCCCCTGCAGCCCGGAATGAGGAGTTTTATACAATCGTCACCAATGTTGCAACCTGGATACGAAGCTTTAAAGATCTAAAGCACCTTAAACTTCGCAGATTCTTGGATGATCCGACTCTGCTGTCACAAATCCTGGTTGGTGAAAACATACGCTTGACCAGCCTCTCGGTGTCAGGGTATACAATGTCGGCAGCCCGTGCTTTTCACGAGGCACTCTCCTGTCAAGAAAACCTGGAGCATCTGGATCTCAGCGGCGAGGAGAGTGAACTCCCCATTGACAACGATATACTCGTGCAAGCCCTTGGACCGCTCAACAAGCTGCGCTCGCTAGAACTCAAGGGCGTCTCCGAATACTTTACCCCCGATCAGGTCATGTCCCTGATGCCGTGTCTTCCAAATTTGGAGCGTCTTTGGATCAGTGGCGAGTATTTCGGCGATGAGATGTGGCCAGCCTTCTTGCTTTTGCCGAGACTGCAGAGTCTGTTTATCTATGCTCTAAGCGACTTTACGGCCGATGGAATACTCGACTTCATCGCCCATCTGGGACCAGGAAACGAGGGATTTGCTTTGTCTATCATGAATGCAAGATCTGACAAAGATGTCCCCGAAGAGGCGCAACGTCTGATTCGTGAGACGTTGAAGGCGTCACTGAATGGAACGTTTGACTTTGGCCTCGCACAGGGTAAGTGTTTATATGGTTTCGTTTGAAATCATTGCAGTGGTCGCTAATACGCTTGGAACAGAAGAGTTCAGTGACGCAGACTCGGGAGATGAGATCTATGATTGATGCGGGGTCAGGGCCTAGCAATGGCTTCTACAGCAAAGCGTGATGCATGGTTGGGTCTCCGGGGAATGGCCTACTACATAAAGTCGGTAAACCAGGTCGCGTATCACAGGAATAATAATTGTCTTCGGATTGAATGCATCTTCAGTGGTATTGTACTTTCTTGGTCACATTGGATTTGATTACATGAGCTGGTTGATAAGGCGGGAAAAAGCCTGGAAATTCCTACTGAAATCGTCTGCAGCCCTAAACTCCCCCCCCCCCAAACACGAAAAAAGCAGGAAGTAATGGCATATAGATGTTGCGACCATCTGACCTACAACAAAATCTGTAGAATGGGCTTGCATTGCACAGATTGGACGTTTACAGCGGGCGAAACAACCTCATGCATAGAAAGCCAAGGGCCACTTGTGTCGCCCTTGCAGTCGTTCTCACTGATATTTGATATATCTTCTTAATACACCGTACACAGCTATAGAAGGGGGATATGGGAGGTCTTACCTATAGAATCTGCAGAAGGTATATGACTCGCTTCTTTTTAGATATGACTTTACTGGTCTAGAGCGCCCTCAGCATCGTCATCTCTCAGTGGTGACCAGCGGCTGATACTTACCCGCCGGGATTAACGTTGACGCATTCACCAAGATCAAGCTGAACTTTGGTCTTGACCGATCCGGTGCTCAGCTCCAGCTATTTATGGAGTTAGACATGCACTCTCTTGATTGTGAAAGAGACCATACCTGCACGTCGGATGTGTCCTCTGAGCTGGAATCCGTCAACGTTGTTGCACCAGTGTTGATCGCCCAAAGGCTGAGCATGGCTAGAAATGCATGAGGAAGCATTGTGGACGATGTTGCGTGAGTGATGCCAAGAGTCACGGACGTATCAATTGGTAGTGGCCCGGTCGTCGAACGGGGTATGTGTCAGGGAGGGAGGTGGAAATGCCCGGGAATAGGGGAGGGATCCTTGGAATTTATCATTTCTTGGGCCCTATCTACAGGAGTCCTCAGTTATGATCTCAAAAATGCTAGCAGCGACTTGAAGCTTCTTGTCAAACTTTCCGCCGGGCCAGGACCACTGAGAGGAATGGTCCCTCGGGGGGAAGACAGTCATCTAACGAGGAGGGGGAGCTTCCTTGCATGTACAGTGAAGTTAAGCTGTTGAGCCCACGAATAATAGCCCTGTGGGACCTGGGTCATGAACAATGTAGGGGTAATACTAATCACTCAAGGAGAACAGAAGTGTTTGGGACTTAGTTTGGTAGGTACCTAGGTAGGAGACCGGGAGTAATAATACCGAACGGGGATTGGCGGGGAACGCGTTCGTCGCGCGTCCCGAGTCGCGTCCTCGCTCACTCTCCGCGCGACTCTCTCCTGCCGAAGTCCACCCTCTCCTCTCTCTGCAGATTGTCCGCTTCCACACAGTCATCGTGTTTACATCGGTCCATTTTTCCCTTCATATACCCCTTATTTCATGGACTCTCATACCAACGCCTGATTTTCCACCGAGCCATGGCATCCCACCGAGCCAAATTGGCGGAGCTCCGCGCCCTGCGCGCCGCAGGCAAAAAACGCCTCTCGACATACGAGATCGAAGAACAGGGCGACATTTACGAAGAGGTGGATGATGAGGGGTACAAGAAGGTCATTCGGAATCGACTGGACGAGGACGACTTCGTTGTCGACGACAATGGTGCCGGTTATGCCGATGATGGTCGGGAGGTCTGGAATGAGCCGACAGCAGAGTATTACGACAGCGACGACGACGAACTGCCTGCGCGGGGCAAGGCAGCCAAAAGAAAGCGAGAGGAGGAAAAGCAGCGCCAGGAGAAGATCAACAATGGGATCTCAAAGTATTTCAATCGAGGCAACGCTCCCTCGGCTCCAAAGCCCAAGGTGAGAGAAGACACTCCTTCAGGTGCTGGTCTGCGAGAAATCCTGTCGCTAACCATCGGCTTAGCCGGTCGCGACTGCAGAAGATGACGCCTTCATGGCTGATCTCCTTGGAGAAGTCGATACCAATGTAGTATCGAACCACGTTCCAACTCACAATATAGTCAAATCGGACACTCGTCGCAAAGTCCGCATTCTCTCGCCCCCGCTTTCACACAGAACACGCCCAGCGAAAAAGGAGCACAAAGACGAGAACAGCGATCCGGTTTCGCCAGTGGCTCAAGAACCTGAACTTGACTTGGATAACGATGATGGGCCACTACCTACCGCCGACGACGATATGCCAATGAGTGATCCAATGCCATCGTCACCACTGAGCAAGGCCATCGAGCGAAAGACTGCAATCCCGGTCAAGAAGGAAGAGTCGGACGATGAGGATAACGATCTAATGGAAGTTGCAGAAGCTACGGGCACACTCGAAGCAAAGGCAGCGAGCGTGAACATGGCCGGAACCAGACCACCTCCCAAAATCAAGCAGCCCTATGCCACACCTGCTAGCTCCTCCCCCGCAAAGGCTGCGCCTGATCTTGCCAATGCCTCTTGGAATGATGTCCGGAGCAAGTTGAATGTTCTCAACAGCCCGGCATCAGAGACCCGGAGTTTCGGAAAACTACGGGCCCAGGACGTTGTCGAGGAAGATGGTAGTCTCCGCATGTTCTGGATCGATTTTACGGAAATCAATGGGAGTCTTTGTCTGTTTGGAAAAGTCCGGAATAAACAGACGGGTTCCTTCGCTAGCGCTTTCGTCAAAGTCGACAACATTCTGCGAAAGCTCTATTTCCTCCCTCGGGAGAATAGATTCAAGTCCGGCCGTGAGACCGACGAAGAGGTCGACATACAAGACGTATATCATGAAGTGGACGCCATGATGTCGAAACTCAAAGTTGGCATGCACAAAATCAAACCATGCACGCGCAAATATGCTTTCGAGATGCCTGGGATTCCCCTAGAGGCCGAATATCTGAAGCTTTTGTACCCATATGATAAGCCTGCGCTTCCCATGGACGTTAAGGGCGAGACCTTCTCCCATGTTTTTGGAACAAACACTTCCTTGTTTGAACAGTTTGTCCTCTGGAAGCATATAATGGGACCCTGCTGGCTAAAAATCGCAGGAGCGGACTTCTCTGCCGTCAACAATGCATCTTGGTGCAAATTTGAATGCCAGGTCTCTGACCCAGCCTTGATCTCCCCGGTTCCCGATTCCGAAAACTTGGATGCCCCTCCTCTTACATTGATGAGCCTGTCATTCAGGACGCAGCTCAATGTCAAGGAAAATAAGCAGGAGATCCTCGTAGCAAGTGCTCGAGTATACGAGAACGTTTCCCTTACCGAAACCACGCCTCCAGAGAAGCTCCCCTGCAAAACGTTCACCGTCATGCGACCCTTGGGTTCCTCGTATCCAGTCCATTTCGAAGCAGAAACTCGGAAACAACGAGGAACCTACATCTTGGAGAAGAGCGAGCAGTTCTTACTGAGCAAATTCCTGGCATTGTTTGAGAAGATGGATCCAGATGTGATCATGGGGCATCAGCTACAAGAAGTTGACTTTAGCATTCTACTCAACCGATTGAAAGAAAAGAAAACGCCCGGATGGCATCGCTTGGGCCGATTGAAGCGCGGAGACTGGCCCAAAAACTTCAACAGAGGCGGCGGATTCTTTGCGGAGAGACATCTTATTGCGGGTAGATTGATGTGTGACGTGGCCAACGACATGGGCAAGGTAGGGATTTCTCATTGAACCCATAAAACTTGATACTGATAGGCAATAGTCCCTGATGATGAAATGTCAATCCTGGAGTTTGACCGAAATGTGTGATCTCTACCTGGGACAGGGCAACACCCGGCAGGAGATTGATTGCGAAGCAGCGCTAAAGACCTGGGCCACCTCTAAAGATGGTCTTATGAATTTTGTGAACCACTGTGACACTGATACTTATTTTGTCGCTGCATTGGTGCTACGACTCCAGATGCTGTCCCTTACCAAAGTGCTCACGAACATTGCTGGCAATTCCTGGGCGCGAACACTCAGTGGAACGCGTGCCGAACGCAACGAATACATTCTGCTCCACGAGTTCCATCGAAACAAATACATCTGTCCTGATAAATACTCATCGAAGCTCCAAAAGGCAGAGGAGAAACTCCAAGACGGAGAAGACGACGATGGCGCCGATAAGAAAAAGAAAGATAAATACAAGGGAGGTCTTGTGTTTGAACCTGAAAAGGGACTTTACGACAGATTCGTCCTTGTTATGGACTTCAACAGTTTGTACCCAAGTATTATCCAGGAGTACAACATCTGCTTTACGACCGTGGAACGTACTGCAACAGTAAGTTACCTCACAATTGAACTTGGGAGGGAATTCGCTAAGCGCTCTGTCACAGGTGGACAACGAGAACGAAGAGAAAGTTCCCGAGGTGCCCTCATCGGATCAAAGTCAGGGTATTCTGCCCCGACTCATCGCGACGCTAGTTGGTCGTCGGCGCGAAGTGAAGAAGTTGATGAAAGATAAGCGCGCGACACCCGAGGAACTTGCGCTGTGGGATACAAAGCAGTTGGCCTTCAAATTAACGGCCAACTCCATGTACGGATGCTTGGGATATACACAGAGTCGTTTCTATGCTCGCCCTCTTGCCATGCTCACCACATTCAAGGGTCGTGAGATCCTTCGAAGCACCAAGGAGCTTGTCGAGTCGAAACAACTGAGAGTGATTTACGGTGATACCGACTCGGTCATGATCAACACGAACATGGACACGATAAGCGATGCCCTTCAAGTTGGAGAGGAGCTGAAGAAGGCCGTGAACGAACGGTATCGGCTTCTCGAGATCGACATTGATAACATCTTCCGTCGCCTCCTGCTGCACGCCAAAAAGAAGTATGCAGCAATCAACATCACTGAAGTCGATGGCAAATTTGTCGATAAGCTGGAGGTCAAAGGTCTCGATATGAAGAGGCGTGAGTATTGTGCGTTATCAAAGGAGGTCTCCCAGAGGCTCCTGAACGAGGTTCTCTCTGGCGAAGACCAAGAACTCGTCCTTAGCCGAGTCCATGATTATCTGCGTGACTTGGCCGGCAAGATGAGAGATTTCGCCATTCCAGTCCAGAAATACGTGATTTATACAGTAAGTTTCTTGCCTAACCGCTCTTGGAGTGTCTGTCTAATTTTGCCCACAGAAATTGTCAAAACGTCCAGAGGAATACCCCAACAAAGAGTCTATGCCCCCGGTACAAGTCGCCTTGCGTGAACTCGCTCGTGGTAAATCAGTCCGTCCCAACGACGTGATATCTTACGTTGTGACAAATGGGGATGCGGAGACCTCATCTCTGCCTCCCGCCAAGCGATCGTACACACCTCAGGACGTTATGAAATCGGATTCTGGACTTCAACCCGATATTGAATTCTACCTCTTAAAGCAAATCTTCCCGCCCATTGAGCGTCTTTGTGCCCCAATTCCCGGCACTGATGCCGTCCAACTTGCGGAATGTCTGGGCCTTGATGTTCGCAAGTACCAGATCAACACTTCCAGCGGGAGCAACCAGCAGAATGCGGAGATTTTCCCTTTGGAGTCCCAGATACCGGATTCTATTCGGTTCCAAGATGCAGTGCGATTGACCCTGACGTGTCGGTTCTGCAAGGAAGCCTCCGTTTTCGAGGGACTGTTGGCCTCTTCTCACATGTGCAACGCCCACGGCGTTGTCTGTCCGAACCAATCCTGTCAGAAGCAATTCTCTGTCCTGACAATCGTTGCGCAGCTGGAGGCTCAGATTCGCGCTCAGACATCCAGGTACTACGAGGGCTGGCTGGTCTGTGATGACACGGCATGTGGCAACCGCACGCGGCAAACGAGCGTCTACGGACACCGCTGCCTCGGACCACGTGGTCACGCCGAGGGCTGTCTGGGACGGATGTCCTACGAGTACTCGGAAAAGCAAATCTACAACCAACTGTTGTACTTCACTGGTCTGTGGGATGTGGATAAGGCACGAGCCGCTGCGCTGAAGGAGGCCAGTGGCGAGCAGAAGGACAGCGTTGCAGCCCTGGCGGAGTTCAACCGGGTCCGGTTTGGGACCATCAAGGGGGTGGTAGACGGGTACTTGAGGAAATGTGGACGACAATGGGTGGAGATGGACAATTTGTTCCGGTTCATGATGCCATAGCCAACGGAAAGGCTGGGGTGATGGGTAGGACTAAAGTCTGGAGATTTGTATATATTGCGGGATTTTGGGATGATTTACGGTTGGGATGGTTTATTTGCAGATTACTGTGTCCAGCGGAGACACGGGTAATTAATAACTTCTGCGTAGAATGATCGCCATGAAGGTTGATGACAATGTCTTGCTCCTGCCATCGTAGAGGATAACTCGATCGACTTTTTTTCTGTTTTTCTTGGGTGTCTTATCTTATCAGGCCAGCCGCCAACCCAAACCCCCCTCGTCCCCCACCATGGGAACAGTCCCGTCCGACAACCGCCCGTCTCTTCGCTGTCCACCAATTAACGGATTGCCATCGGAAGTGTGAGGTGCAGCAGGGTACCAACACAAAAAGCTTTGTTCTGTTTGAACTTGGTGGTTCCCCGCTCATTGTCTATCTTTCTCTCGGTGGGGTTCTCATCCTCATCCCGCTGTCATGTCCGTCAAGCGGGTTCTCGTCATTGCCGGCTCCGACAGCTCGGGTGGCGCGTAAGTTCCATATCCCCCCCAGTCTCCAGGCCGATGTACAGCCTAGCTGACGCAATTGTCTCGGATCCAGAGGTCTGGAAGCCGATCAAAGGGTCTTGGCTGCCCATGGCTGTTATGCTCTCACAGCAACCACGGGTCTAACTGCCCAGAACACGCTGGGGGTGCAGGACATCTTCGTCATCCCGGCCGAATTTGTCAAAAAGCAGATTAACGCCGGCTTGGAAGATGTCGGTGCAGATGTTGTCAAACTGGGTGAGCTGACTCCCAGAGACGTCTCCGTGGTGCACCGGTTGACCTGAAGACAGGCATGCTTTCATCGGCTGAGACGATTGACATCATTGCCGAGACGCTGGTAACGCATCAAGTTCCGCGTGTTGTGTTGGACCCGGTATGGTTCCATTCGTGTCTGGAATGCGAGGAACAGAGTCTGTCTAATTGAGAAACAGGTGATGGTGTCTACCAGTGGGTCCCAGCTACTGCCTGAACAAGCCGTCAAAGGCCTGCGGACGAAGCTCATCCCTCTGACCACGATCCTGACGCCCAACATTCCCGAAGCTAAGCTTCTCCTCAAGGACTCTGGTCTGGAAGTGTCCGACCCAGAGGATGTTCCTGGCCTCATCGAGTTGGCAAAGCAAGTCTGTGCCCTGGGCTGCAAGGGCGTTCTACTCAAGGGAGGCCATTTGCCTCTGACCAAAGACCATCAAACCGCACATAATCCTGACGAGGCAACAACTGTCGTCGATGTACTGTACGATGGTGAGGAAGTCACTTTGTTCGACACTGACTTCCTTGTTTCCAAAAACACCCATGGCACCGGCTGTTCGCTTGCGTCGGCCATTGCGGCGAACCTGGCCCTCGGAAAGGATATGAAGACAGCTGTCCGCAGTGCTGTCCGGTTTGTTCAAGCGGGCATCAAAACCAGCTTCAATCTGGGTAAGGGTAGCGGGCCGATCAATCACTTCCACTCGATTTACACTCTTCCGTTTGCAAGGTTCGTCGTTCGTTCGCGATCTAGCGGCTGGGGTGCCGTATCTTGCTGATCTGTTTATCCAGTGGCTATTTCGTGGAGTATGTACTGAATCGCAGCGATGTGCGGCCAGTGTGGGAGAAATTCACGACGCACGAGTTTGTCGAGGGCATGGGGAATGGAACTCTGCCCTTGGAACGGTTCAAGGATTATCTAGTGCAGGATTATCTCTATCTGGTAAGATCCCTAGGGTCCCCCTACCCTTGATATGGTGTATCGGATGGGTACAGATCTGACATTCATCGAGGTTCAATTTGCGCGTAGTAATGCTCTCGCGGCCTACAAGGCGAAAGACATGGCTTCTATTGCGGCGGTAAGTCAAAGGACGACCACGTTGGCACATACGCAGAGAGGTTTGAAATATAGAGAGACTCAACTGATACACCGCCTCGTGAGATAGTCGTCCAATATTGTCTTGCACATTCAACGCGAGACTGCCCTGCACATTGACTACTGTGCCTCCTTTGGCCTGACCAAGGAGCAAATGGAAAAATGCCCCGAAACAATTGGTGCGTCATATATTGTGACTAATGACTCTCTTCGTTGTTGCGCGTTGCTAACCGGGGTGCACTGGGGGATTTGTAGCATGCACGGCATACAGCCGGTACATCCTGGACGTGGGTCAATCGGAGGATTGGCTGGCGCTCCAAATGGCTCTGGCGCCTTGCTTGATCGGTTATGGCGCGATTGCCCAACGACTACATGGTGACCAGCAGACCCTGCGAGAAGGAAACCGCTACTGGAAATGGATTGAGAATTACGTGGCGGACGACTACACCGAGGCGGTGCGATTGGGATCGGGTACGTGCAAGGCAGCCCGGCTGTTGAGATTGGTGCATCTGGCTAACCGGGTGATAGAACTGTTGGAGACCCACATGCGACAGGTTTCTCCGAGTCGGATGGAGGAGTTGATCCAGATCTTTATCCGGGCGACAGAGTTGGAGATCAGTTTCTGGGACATGGGCATGGGTGGCAAGGCGTGAACGGTCGCGGATTGGTGAACATGGGGGTCGAATCTTCCCCGAGATTTCTGTATAGAGTTTCAACATACTGTCTCCCATGTATATCTACAATTCTACTATATCCTTCTCCTGTGGTGTTCGCAATCTGCCGAGTCTGCAAAAAGAAAAAGAAAAAAAAAAAAAAAAAAACTCGTGTTGCAACGGTTGGTTTTTTTTTTTCTCTGTTACTCCATCGGGTGGCCCCCTGCACTAAACCCCATCGGGTAAGTCTCGCCTCCTCCAGACTTTTTTTTTTCCCTTCGCCTCTCTGTTGCCTTCCCGCCCGCGCCTTTTCTTCCTTCCTTTTCTCTCCCTGCTGCCATCTCTTCCCTTCACTCTTCCCTCATCCTTCTCTCTTTACTCCATCCTCCTTTCATCTCTCCCCCTTCCTTTCTCTTTATCATCTCCATCGGAGATCACTTCGTTTACTCTTCCCCTGGATTTCCCGTCTTTCGTGTTTTCCCCCATCACAGGTTCCATTCTCTGAGACGCATCATGTCTTACGGTGGCGGTTATCAGCGCGATTCCTATCGGTAAGCTCCCCTTCCCATCATCAGACATTCTCATTTCAGTGTTGAGCGGTGGTGATCGGGCTCGAGTCAATATGCCTTCTTTTGTCTGTTGAAACGCGCGTTCCCTACGCGCTTCCAGAATGCGCCACCCGGATCGCATGGGTGGCGACACGAGATCGTCTTGACTCAACCCATACACTCCCATCTTCTCTCATCATTTTTTCCATCTGATGGCATCCAAGTACTGACAAATCTTTGTTTCCAGCTCCAGAAACGGTGGCGGTGGTGGTGGTTACTCCAACGGTAACGGATACAGCGGTGGTGGTGGTGGTTATGGCGGCGGTGGCTACGGCGGCGGCTACGGCGGCGGCGGTGGCTACGGACGCGGTGGTGGTGCTGCCCCGGGTGGAGACCGCATGTCCAACCTGGGTGCCGGCCTGAAGAAGCAGGACTGGGGTGAGTTGCAACGAACCGTACAACCGACTCGAAATAATCATGCTAACTCAATTTCAGATCTCGACTCGCTTCCCAAGTTTGAGAAGTCTTTCTACAAGGAGCACCCCGATGTCACCGCTCGCTCTCAGCGTGAGGTTGATGAGTTCCGTAAGAAGCATGAGATGGCCGTCCAAGGCAAGGACATTCCCCGCCCCGTCGAGACCTTCGATGAGGCTGGTTTCCCCCAGTACGTGCTGGGTGAGGTCAAGGCCCAGGGCTTCGAGCGCCCGACGGCCATTCAGTCCCAGGGTTGGCCTATGGCCCTCTCGGGTCGCGATGTCGTCGGTATCGCTGAAACCGGTTCCGGAAAGACCCTGTCTTACTGTCTTCCTGCTATCGTTCACATCAACGCTCAGCCTCTCCTTGCTCCGGGTGATGGTCCCATCGTCCTCGTCCTTGCCCCCACGCGTGAATTGGCCGTGCAGATTCAGACCGAAATCACCAAGTTCGGCAAGTCCTCTCGCATTCGCAACACTTGCGTCTACGGTGGTGTTCCCAAGGGTCCTCAGATCCGTGACTTGAGCCGCGGTGTGGAAGTTTGCATTGCTACCCCCGGTCGTCTCATTGATATGCTGGAGGCCGGCCGCACCAACCTCCGTCGTGTCACTTACCTGGTTCTTGACGAGGCTGATCGCATGCTGGACATGGGTTTCGAGCCGCAGATTCGCAAGATCATCTCTCAGATTCGCCCGGATCGTCAGACTTGCATGTGGTCTGCCACGTGGCCCAAGGAAGTTCGTCAGCTCGCCTCTGACTTCCTGAACGACTACATCCAGGTCAACATCGGCTCCATGGACCTGTCCGCCAACCACCGTATCACTCAGATCGTCGAGGTCGTGTCAGACTTTGAGAAGCGCGACAAGATGATCAAGCACCTCGAGAAGATCATGGAGAACCACGGCAACAAGATCCTCATCTTCACCGGTACGAAGCGTATTGCTGACGAGATCACTCGTTTCCTCCGTCAGGACGGATGGCCCGCACTGTGTAAGTTCTGTGCATTTCGATTATTAATCTGTTCAGCTTGCTGACCTTTTCCAGCGATTCACGGTGACAAGCAACAGCAAGAAAGAGATTGGGTCTTGAACGAGTTCAAGACGGGCAAGAGCCCAATCATGGTGGCTACGGATGTGGCTTCCCGTGGTATCGGTATGATGAAACTCGCAATCCATCCCCTTCCCCCTC
>RHLO01000037.1:0-19887 GCA_003719415.1 Aspergillus olivimuriae | reverse complement strand
CCTCTTTTCCGCTCCCTTTTCTCTTTTTCTTCCGCTTTTTCTTCCTCCCTCCCCCTCCCTCTCCCCTCTGTCGTTGCTCTCCGACGTTGGTGACCCTTCCCCTTGATTTGTTGTGGTCGACCATGGAGCACTCCTTTCTCTACCCCCCAGCCGACGTGCTGGACCATTTCGGGGTGAAGGAGCATACGGGTCTGTCGCAATCTCAGCTGCCGGAGCTGCGACGGAAATACGGTCCCAATGGTCAGTCGCTACCCCGTCCCCCATCCATTCGCGCCAGAAACTGACGCTAGCCTGGCGTGCTTATCTAGCCCTCGCCGAAGACCCTCCCACCCCCCTATGGAAGCTCGTGTTGGAACAGTTCAAGGATCAACTAGTCCTCATTCTTCTGGGCTCGGCGGCGGTCTCTTTCGTATTGGCCCTCTTTGAAGAAGGGGATGACTGGACTGCCTTCGTCGACCCGGCTGTGGTATGTGCTGTGCGCCCTGGGCCATCGTTTCCATCTGTCACTCTTTTCAACATGTCGCTAATTGTCCATTGCGCCGTCAGATTCTTACGATCCTGATTTTGAATGCCGTGGTCGGTGTGACCCAGGAAAGCAGCGCGGAGAAGGCCATCGCTGCCCTCCAGGAATACTCCGCCAACGAGGCCAAGGTGATTCGTGATGGCAAAACCCAGCGAGTGAAGGCCGAGGACCTGGTCCCCGGAGATATTGTTGTCGTTGCAATTGGAGATCGTGTGCCCGCTGATTGTAGGCTCATTGCCATTCACAGCAACAGCTTCGCGGTGGACCAGGCCATCTTGACCGGCGAGAGTGAGAGTGTGTCGAAAGACACTCAGGTCGTCCCGGATAAGCAGGCTGTGAAGCAGGATCAGACGAACATGCTCTTCTCCGGTACGACCGTGGTCAATGGTCATGCCACTGCCATCGTGGTCCTCACCGGCGGATCAACTGCGATCGGTGATATTCATGAGAGCATCACTTCGCAAATCTCCGAACCTACCCCGCTGAAGCAGAAACTCGACGACTTCGGGGACATGTTGGCCAAGGTCATCACTGTCATTTGTATCCTCGTTTGGGTGATCAATGTGGAACATTTCAATGATCCGTCCCATGGTGGCTGGGCCAAGGGTGCTATCTACTACTTGAAGATTGCGGTTTCGCTCGGGGTTGCGGCCATACCCGAAGGGCTGGCCGTCGTCATCACGACCTGTTTGGCTCTGGGAACCCGCAAGATGGCCCAGAAAAACGCGGTGGTCCGGTCTCTTCCTTCAGTGGAAACACTCGGCAGCTGCAGCGTGATCTGCTCCGATAAAACCGGAACGTTGACCACCAACCAAATGAGCGTGGAGAAGGTTGTCTACTTGAGCAAATCCGGAGACGGCCTTGAGGAGATTGATGTTGAAGGTACAACCTTTGCACCTGTGGGCAACCTCTCGTACAATGGCAAGATTGTGCAAAACCTTGCGGTCTCCTCATCCACTGTCCGACAGATGGCCGAGGTCATGGCCCGTTGCAACAGTGCAGCGCTCGCTCATGACTCGAAGACCAATGTTTTCTCTTGCGTCGGTGAGCCGACTGAGGGTGCGCTGCGAGCTCTGGTCGAAAAGATTGGAACTGATGATGCCGCCACCAACGCTAAGCTTTTCAACCAATCTGCCTCTCAGCGCCTTCACGCCTCCAGCAGCTACTACGAGGCCCAACTACCTTTGAAGGCCACTTATGAATTCTCTCGTGACCGCAAGAGCATGTCGGTCCTTGTCGACTCAGGAAAGAAACAGCGCTTGCTCGTCAAGGGTGCTCCCGAGTCTATCTTGGAGCGCTGCTCCTCCGTTCTCTTGGGGCCGGATGGATCCCGTGTTTCATTTACCAAGGATCATCTGGAACTACTCACCAAGGAAGTCGTGGAATATGGAAATCGTGGTCTTCGTGTGATCGCCTTGGCTACTGTTGAAGATGTCGGTGATAACTCTCTGCTGTACAACGCCAAAACTTCCGCCGACTACGCTCAGCTGGAACAGAACATGACTCTGGTGGGTCTTGTGGGCATGCTTGATCCCCCTCGTAAGGAGGTGGCCGGTTCCATCGAAAAGTGCCGGGAGGCTGGTATCCGGGTTATCGTTATCACTGGTGACAGCCGTAATACGGCCGAATCCATCTGCCGCCAGATTGGTGTCTTTGGCGAAGACGAAGATCTCACTGGCAAAAGCTTCACGGGTAGAGAGTTCGATGGGTTGTCCGACAGCCAGAAGCTCGAAGCAGCTAAGACCGCCTCTCTCTTCTCCCGCACTGAACCGAGTCACAAGTCTAAATTGGTTGATATCCTGCAATCTCTGGGCCATGTGGTTGCTATGACTGGTGACGGTGTCAATGACGCCCCTGCCTTGAAGAAGGCAGATATTGGTGTAGCCATGGGTACCGGTACTGATGTCGCCAAGCTTGCCGCTGATATGGTGCTCGCCGATGACAACTTCGCAACCATCACGGTGGCCGTCGAGGAAGGACGGTCCATCTACAGCAACACTCAGCAGTTTATCCGTTATTTGATCTCGTCTAACATTGGAGAGGTGGTCTCTATCTTTTTGACCGCCGCTCTGGGTATGCCGGAAGCTTTGATTCCTGTGCAGCTCCTGTGGGTTAATCTGGTGACTGATGGATTGCCTGCTACTGCATTGTCCTTCAATCCTGCCGATCATGATGTTATGAGACGCCCTCCTCGCAAGCGTGACGAGCGTCTGGTTGGCGGCTGGCTTCTGACTCGGTACATGGTCATCGGCACCTATGTCGGTGTCGCCACGGTCTTTGGTTATGTGTGGTGGTTTGTTTTCAACCCCGAAGGACCTCAAATCTCTATGTGGCAGCTGGTACGATAAATCATCCCGATATAATCCTCTTGCATCATCGTGCTAACGTCACTTTTGCAGTCTCATTTCCACAAGTGCTCTTCGCAGTTCCCTGAAATCGGGTGCGAGATGTTCTCGAATGAGATGTCCCGCTCCGCTTCCACTGTGTCGCTGTCGATCCTGGTGGTCATTGAGA
This sequence comes from Aspergillus olivimuriae, assembly GCA_003719415.1. Classification (NCBI taxonomy): domain Eukaryota; kingdom Fungi; phylum Ascomycota; class Eurotiomycetes; order Eurotiales; family Aspergillaceae; genus Aspergillus; species Aspergillus olivimuriae. The sequence goes on along the minus strand of RHLO01000037.1, from coordinate 16,850 downwards.
TGCTCAATGCGATGAATGCCCTGTCTTCCAGCGAATCTCTCCTGACGTTTGCTCTTTGGAACAACATGATGTTGGTTTACGCTATCATCTTGTCGATGGCCTTGCACTTCGCTATCCTCTACGTTCCTTGGTTGCAATCGCTCTTCTCTATTGTCCCCCTGAACTGGTTGGAATGGCAAGCTGTTCTCGCCATCAGTGCCCCTGTGATGTAAGTCCGAACTGTCTTCCCTCTGTCGCGCTGCGTTACTTACCCATTCCCAGATTCATTGACGAGGCCCTCAAATACGTGGAGCGCCGTCTCTACACCGTCCCCACCAGTGCGGTGGGACACCAGAACGGGGCTGCATCCAAGCCCAAGAAGGCGTAAAGTTGGCTGATGAAGTGATGACCTAAGGCTCAATTCCTGATGGGCGTGGTTCCAATAGAGCTAGATACTTTTCCATCCCCTGAGTCATTTGCGTTTAGTATACCTTTCCTCTCCTTTTGGACACTGTGATGGCTTGTACGTACGTATTATTGTTAGAACAGGAAAAATACAACGACGAGATGATTTTGTTTGCTATACAATCCTGGGTGGTGTGTTAGTAGTTGTAAGTGGTCTTCTGCAAAGTCACGTTCCATCTTCCCGTGACTCCGGGCCCTTGTCTCCCTGTCTTGTTTTCGTCTCTTCTAGAATCACTCCATCGATCTCCTCTCGCCTTCCAATTCCTCGTCACTCACGACGCTAACCACGGTACAGGCCATCTTGCAGAGACCTTATCGTTTCCAACGGGATTACACGGTCGATGAGCCCGGCCTTCCCGCCATCCCGTTCTGAATCCCTGTCACACCAGCGCAATGATGGACGAGAGGGGGGGCGCAGGAGATCGTCGCATTCCCCCGGTACCGTGACATGGGTTGGTTCCCCCCATGATGAGTAGTGTCACAACTGCCCCGTCTCTGCCTTCTTCGCACTGGCTAACCCGCGTTCTAGATTAATTTAGCCTGATTGTGTACTATTGAGGGGGCACAACAACACGATTGAACACCCTACCCAAGGCCAAACAGCACGTTATTCCATGCACGCCAAGCACCTCGGATCACGCTCCCCCACAGGCGACGCTGGATTGACATTGTCACGTCGGTCATGTCGGGACATTGTCTACGCGGGGAGCAAATCAACGCGGACCTTCTCCGCGTTGAGTACAAGCGATTGAAGCCACCAGATGATATCTCCCGCCATCACTCGCTCGGTCATTTTGAACAATGACACCCCGACGCTAGACTGTTGGGGCGTCATGGCTGACCTCCTTGGCTCTCTGGTCCTCTGAGGGCTTTTGCGACCCTCCTTGGTACAAATGCATGAGTGGTGGGAACCGTCTGGCGATCCTTGCCCCAGACTGAATGGCAATGCGGAGTAAGTCTGGGGATAGGCCAACCCACTGAAGAGAGGGTCTTCCGCTCTTCATCACTCACCGTCCATTTCCAGAGATGGCCCGGGGAACAAGTTCAAAACAAGGAAAGTATGGAGGAGACCATGGCGTTCGGAATGATTCATCGACCCCTGGATGGCTGCGCCGTGACAGCAACCGTCATTCTTAATAGATGTCTAGAAGGTACATAATGCCCATGGCCCGCGTAGTACAACCCCCTCCCTCCACAGTCTCTCTTTGTTCCCATTGAGACCCCGCTACTCCCTTCACACTTGAAACAAAACCTTTTCCCACTTTTCCCAGGAACCATATCTGGACTTCCTTGGGCGCCATGGGAGTGTGGCACTTCCTCAAAACCCGCTCTGGGTTTAAGGTGGACAACTCAAAGACGACTTCGGCGGCGACTTTGACCCTACGCCAGAGTTTATGGCCGTTGTGTCTTGTCACAATTCTATTCTTCCTGTGGGTGAGTCGACGCAATTAATTCTTACTCTCTGCGTGTTTTTCTGGCGCCTATCTTATTAAGACGAAATATCAGGGATTCGCGTATGGCTTGCTGGACACGCTGAACAAGCACTTCCAGAACACCCTGCATATCACTCGCACCCGATCATCCGGGCTCCAGGCAGCTTATTTCGGGTATGCAGTGGAATACACCCTTTGAGAATCATCTATGACATTGCTCTTGAGAGAGACATCGCCTTATTGATGGAACTTTAGTGCCTACCCGCTCGCGTCCCTAGGGTATGCAAACTATATGCTGCGCCACTTCGGCTACAAGAGTGTCTTCATCTTTGGCTTGGTTCTTTACGGCATCGGCGCTTTGTGTATGTGGCCTGCAGGTTTGAACCGCTCGTTTGGAGGATTCTGCGCCGCCACTTTTGTCATTGGCTCGGGACTGGGGTCGCTCGAAACGGCAGCCAACCCGTACCTTGCCGGTATGCTCTCTGAAGCTCGGGCTCAATAGCCTACCAGTGGAAGCTGCGCGTCCCCCTGCTAACTGAGTCACTACCTATCGACACATAGTCTGTGGCCCACCAAAGTATGCTGAACTGCGAATCAACCTGGCGCAGGCCTTCAACGGCGTCGGCACTTGCGTTGCCCCTGCACTGGCCTCCTATGTCTTCTTCACTTCTACTAACGATGACGTGAATGCCCTCAAGCACGTCCAGTGGGTGTACCTGGCTATTGGTATCTTTGTCTTTGTCCTCGCCGCCGTGTTCTTCGTCTCGACCATTCCGGAGGTGACCGACGAAGATATGGCTTTCCAAGTCGCGGAGACGCACGTTGGCGAACAGGAGAAGCCATTCTGGAAACAATGGAAGCTCTTCCATGCCACATTGGCTCAATTCACCTACACCGGTGCTCAAGGTATGACTTATCCATCGCCCTATGCCCAGCAAGACAGGTCCCATCTTTCCCCTTCCGCTCCAGTTGACTGACTCGTGTTAGTTGCCATCGCCGGATACTTCATTAATTACGCCGTGGACACCTGGCCCGGCACAACGAGCAGTACGGGTTCAAAATATCTCGCTGGTGCACAAGGGGCATTCGCCGTCGGTCGTTTCATTGGCGCTTTCCTCATGAAATGGGTGAAGCCTCGCTGGGTGTTCCTCGTCTATCTTTCCTGCACGGTAGCTTTCATAGCAGCCTCCACCACGCAACGTAGAGAAAGCGGAATAGGTATGTTTACCTCATTCCCACCTACCCTTTTTTCTACACGTCCATATATCGTGTCCTCTGTCGTGTTTGTATCCTGAAATTAACTCTCTCTCTCTTCCACCAACAAGCAATGCTATTCCTTACCTTATTCTTCGAATCCGTCTGTTTCCCCACAATCGTTGCACTAGGTATTCGTGGTCTAGGACGACACTATAAACGCGGTTCCGGCTTCATTGTCGGCGGTGTCTGTGGCGGTGCCGCCATCCCCCCCATTCTCGGCCATGTAGCGGACATGCGAGATGACACCGGGTTTGCGATGATCGTCCCGACAATGTTCATGGTTGTTGCGTTGACGTATGCTGCCGCTGTCAACTTTATTCCTGCGTATCGAGACACGGTGGATAAAGTCGGAGCCAGTGATATCGGTCTTCGATCGGAGGATTCTCCCACGAAGGATGTCGAGGGTGGAGTTCTGGGGGTGTCGGAGACTCCAGAGAAGCAGAGTCACGTTTATATTGAAAAATAGGCTGGTGTGTTGGTTGGGGAGGGAGTTTTGCTACTCTGACTGTCTATGTCTTTTGTCGCTTGGTTCTAGAGCCAGTTTTGGTCCATGGATATACTTTGAACGTGTCTTCTGAGGTTATACCCGGGAGATGACGGCGATGTAGAGAGATGTAAATGACGAGAAGATGAAGCAAGTCAGACCAGATCTAGCTATTCGTACATGGTAGACAGTTCAAATAATCTCGTAAGAACGAGTCTCTTACTCAACAGTTATTCAATTAGCAGAAGGATGACCGTCCAAGCCATCAGAGGCCCAGCCTCGTGACCAACCCTTCCGGCATGAAGGGGTCTGGGAATGCAAGAGGTAATGGTGCATAGATCAAGGAATAGTATGTATCTATAAAATGCCAGGAACGGATATCATGCGAAAACCAGGAATCTTTGGAAACAGGGAGTGAGGGGCAGTGTAATATAAAATACACAATAGAAAAAGCTCGCTACAGACAGTGCGAGGGGCATGAGATCAAAAGAAACACAAGTCTCTGAACGAAAGTAGAGGTAGGGAAGCCAGATAAATAAAGAGGAGGGCCACCCATTCATCACCGTTGCTCAGTCAAGATAGATGTCCAAGCATACTGTCCAAATAAATTAGCGCCACAAAGCCAGAGGGGTATAAATGTATAGAAAACAGAACAAAAGAAAAACTGTGACAAAGAAATAAAGTGCGAAAAATTACACTTGGCAGTGTTAAGGAAGTGTCTTCTTTTCAGAAATTATAGATCTTGGGGAGGTATCCGCCGCGAGTTCAACGGTATGGCCTGATCCGGCTGCTGAGCCAGGTCGTGGTGCCTTGAGCGAAGAAGAGCGTGGCGGACGAAGTGGAATCGGATCAATATCTGGCGCAGGAGCAAGAGCGGGCTTCCGGATGCGCCCAGGTGAATTTTCAGTCTGGCCAGTCCCAGATGGGAGGTCCGACTTTCCTGCTTCAACAGGTGACCCAGGGTCCTCTTCTGTGCCCGTAAACGCATCAACCTCCTCGATATCTTCATCCTCTAAATCCTCTTCCTCTTCAATGATTTGGCTTTTCCGAGCCTTTGGACGAGATGGGCCCGTTGGCGATTCAGCCATTCCAATGCTGTCATTTGGATACTCTGGAACAGCCATTCCACCGGAAGCCATGAGATTGGCTGTGTGAATCATAGGGCCCTTGAACGCGGATCTCTTACGACGCGCGAACACAAGACTAGACGATGGGGAATAAAGCAGCGGGCCCGGCGCTGCTTCATTGAACAAAGAATTCACCCTCCCATTGGAATCATCTGCCTCCCGGTAGGAATTACCTGTACCCCGCACGAGTCTAATGTTGCTAGGAAACCGGGATGAAGCACTCGGGGTAGTCGGAAGCACTTTGACTGAGGAGTGAGGAGACCTTGTCGCTCGAGCAGTAGGAGTGGATGCGGATCCAATGCTGTTCGAGGATACGGACGATGCTTTTGAATGAGTGTGAGTGTGATGAATACTTCTGATGGAAGAAACCGACGAGGAAGTCGACTTTCGGCCTCGCAGACCAGCTGATGACCGTCTGTTATAGGAGCCACGTGGGGTCATCGGTGAAGGCGACAGAGAATTCCGATGACTGGGATGGCTGGTACTCAACGGCCGGGCTTGGCGAGGGTATGAGTGACGATGATTTGGATATGAAGCGCTACTAAGAGCCAGGCTACTTGCGTTGGATGCCCGTTTGACTTGGGTGGGCGTGGACAAATCGCCCGAACGGAGTGTACCCGAGGCGGCGGGAGCAGTCTTCTTCCCACCTTCATTTCCTTTGGCGGGACTTAACTTTTCTGCAAGGAATTTCCGATGGCTTCCGGGGCCGCCGGCGGCTTTTCCATGGGGAGACTTGGCTCGTTTGGCAGATTCGACGAACCAGTGTTTCAGGGATGCTAATTGGCTAAAGATTGGATATTGACGACGAGTTCGACGACGGAAAAGACCATTGTTGTTGTGCTGAGCCAGCTCAGGCTGAGATGCACTGACGTGCAACACGCTGGGACGGGAGCGTCGTCTGTCTTTCGGAGGGGGGAGTGGACGACGCCGCGTAGAGCTCACAGATCGTCTCGAATCCTTCTCAATGGGCGGGGGCGGCAGTGGCGGAGTGTTTGTATTGGCCTGTACAGGAATTGGTTCAGGGAGCATTGGCAATTCAGGTACAGCGAGCTGCGAGGGTAGACTGCGCCTATCCCTACGTCCTCGCTCCTGTAAGGGTGTGTCTGAAGAAGCGTGGCCCTCTTCATCAACCTCGACAAGAGCAGCAGAGATCTTTTCCAACCGACTGCTTGCCGCACTCAAGCGACGGATGTTCTTCGCCTCGGCGTCCCGCTCACGGCGTTTGCGCTCTCGCTTCTGCTCTTTGCGTTGCTCTTTTTCAATTAACAGTGCCCACCACCCAGCGAGTGGGTCACAACGTTGAGCGAGAACACTGTCAACGACCTCATCGATATTGACTCCAGCACTTTTCATTCGTTGAAGTGTGGTTTTTTCGAGAGGGGTCGAGAATGGCGCAGGGCGGGGTATCTTCAGAATCGCTAGTTGTTCTGATGCGTTCTCTGATAGGAAGGGATGCGCCAGGATTTCATCGAGGCTCGGTCGGATGAGAGGGCGTTTTGAAAGAAGTAGGTTGATGAGAGATTTAGCATCGTCCGTAAACTTATCGTTGAATTTCGGCTCTTCGGTAAGGATCCTGGTTTTGGTGACCTGGTCATCATCCTCATCAAACGGAAGCTCCCCGGCTAGAAGAGCGTAAAGGATGATTCCCAAACTCCATACATCAACCTTCTCTCCAGCATACTTCTCACCCTTGAGCATTTCCGGTGCACTGTAACATATCGTACCACAGAAGGTTTGCAGATAGCTTGCCTTGCCTTCGTATTCCCTCGTGAACCCGAAATCACATAGTTTGACGTTCTCGTGTTTATCAAGCAGGATGTTCTCCAGTTTGAGATCGCGATGAACGCAAGACTTGCTGTGGACATAAGCAACAGCGCCGACAAGCTGCGTGAAGATTCTCTTGACTTTATCCACAGACAAGGGTCCGTGGCAAAGAAGGTGATTGTAAAGCTCATCGCCTAAGTAACGGTTAGCGAGGTCTCAGCAAGGTTGAACAACTACCAGCCACATACCTGGGCAATATTCCAACACTAACCAGACCAACTTTTCTGTCACAATAACCTCATAAAGGCGGGCGATGTGAGGATGGAGGAATTGGCGATGATGGTGAATCTCGCGCGGAAGGTTTGTGTCTTCCTTACTTGAAGACTTCAGCACAACCTGTTATATTCTTGATTAGTTAGCCGCAGTGGGATACGTCTTTCGAATAACTCTACCTTGGAGCCATTGGTAAGCTTATGGGAGGCAAGGTAGACTTTGCCAAAGGAACCTTTGCCAATTAATCGACCAACGGTATAGTTTCCTACACTCCGAAGGTCCTTTGACGAAAACTCTCTATTTTTTGGTCAATATCTTTGTATCCTTTCGGTTATGACCGCACTTACTCCAGTAGCTCATTATAGGACTGGGCGAGCTGTTGTGTATAACGTCACCGTCAGCTGGAGCTCATATAATCAAGATGGGATAAAATCATCGCCTCCGTAAGTTCTGAACATAGGCATGGTTACGAAACGATTCGCAGCCTGTGGCTGGTGCAAGAAAAGCCACGGGGAAGGTCTCAGGGTTGACGAGAAAAACACACCTTTTCCTTTTGCTTCTGGGCATGGACCTCCGCTCTCGTCCTCGGAGGCGGCATGTGTTAAGGTAGACCCCGTCTGTTCTCGAATATATTTCGGGCGTATGCACAGTATAAAAAGGTTTAAAGGATCAGCGAGTCGCGGTAGGTCACCAGTGGCTGCCATTCACGAGGCACGAGATCAACGGTTTGGCGACGGAAATGGCCGTTGGCGCAACGGGTAAGGAATCCAGTTGGCAACAAAGAAGGAACGGGTAGTTGGATGCGACAGAGAATACTCCGAATTGGGAGGGTCGGTCGGCAGCACAGAAGAACTTAAATGAGCGTCTTCGTTTCAGGCTTTCGAAAATCGAGGTGTTTTAAAGGAAAGGGATGGGACTTTGCGGATAAAGCGAACCGCAATCTCGGAAAGGGACTCGACGGACTGAGTGACTGTAGTTGGAAGAATAAAACAAACGAACTATAGAGACAAGCTTAGCCCAGTGGTTTCAATTGATCATGCCATATGCACGGAGCAAACGGCTTCGGCCGACGAAGGGAGAACACACACCACCGGCGAGCAACAAGCGCAGGACCCGGCCGAACGAGATGGGAAAGCGAAGAGAAGAAAGTCGAGACACAACGAGCAGAGTCTCCACCGGATATCCGGCAATGGATCAGTAGTACCAGCCAGGGAGAGCAACCATGGAGGATGGGGAGGACAGGGAGGGGTTAAACAGGGGGCAACAAAGTGATTAGACGGCGACAGTGACGATGATGATGGACGGGAAACGGATGATTAAGCCGATGGGTGGGAACGTGGACCGTTTCTGTCAACTGGGACAACACCGATGCTTAATCTTATTCTGGCATCACAGATTAAACTGCGGAATGATGATCATAATCCTACGGATCGCGAGACGATAGCCATGCGACTGGAGGAGATGGTCTGCTGCCGACTGGGGGTATTACGTCTTTGGTAGTTTCTGTCGGCTCAAACCAGAACTGCCGGGTTTTCCATGTTTTCCATGCGAGGGGCGATATCAATGCATGTCGCCAATTAATGAACTTCGAGATCCCTTCATTTCCACCCCGTCTTCGACACTCGTGCTTCCTTTGTAGATGTTCTCGCCAGCAGCTTTTCCATTCCGGCATCTTCGGACGAAACCATCGTTATTCCTCCGATCTGTGGTCGACTGCCTTGTTTTGCGTCGTCTACCCCTGAGATCCATAATTTTAGTATGCAAAAATAAGGAGCTGCAAGTTTCCCCTTGCGGTTAGTCTTGCCTGTTTCAGTCTGGCGTCACGGTATGCCGTCATACCCTTTTTTTCCCTCTTCTAATTGTTTGGTCTGGTCTATATCGCTTCGACTCCTGAGGCGAAGTATGTACAATGTATTCCCTACAATTCTTAATATCCTTTGATCGATCAACATCGGGAGTACCCAACGCTGATAGTCAAGAAAGAGTGACATACGCATACGATGGTTTCATCGCATGGGATCACACATAGCTCTATGACCGGGTATATGATATGACACGCTTCATAACTGTAGGACATTCGATCTCCCATCTATCTACCTCCACCAGGGAAGAGAGTGTAGGTGTCGTACAGCACGGTAACTCATGCATAATGTTGGGTCCGCACCTTCCAGTCCCGCTTCTCCTTGGAACGCAAGCGAGACCATGCCAAAGTAAGAGTGCAACAAGTCTATACGCTTGAGATTAGCGAGTGGAGGGCACGACTCCAAGTGGGAGAGAAATGGAACTGACCAGGCGGCTCGCCAACCCCCTTTCCAAACCCACCCACAATATGCTGCGTCTTGTCAAGAAGATATCGTCGGTTTCGCTCGGCATCCACAAGCTGTAGTCGATCCATCATCTACCCGCAACCCTGGTCAGCACAAGCCCGTCCCTGTACAAGTGACAAGGTGAAACATCTGGAGGAAACGTACAGCCAAAGTTGCGGTATTCCAGAATGAATAACACGTATCGGCATACTTGTTACATCGCCCGTTAAAGCCCGCCCATTGTAAGGATTCCTCCGTAGGCTCTGGCAGGTAGGGAAGACTGTGTATGTTCTCTTGTAGCTTAAGCCCTTCAACTTCCTTGGACAAAGTCGGTATATCCCCAGATTCGGGGTCACTTTTGTCATCGTCATCATTGTTTTCTCCAAGTTCCGTTGTTTGTCGAGCAACCAGCCATCTGACGAGGGACTCAAAGGCTTCTGTGCCAGGCGTAAGAAGAGCGACAGATCTGTGCTCCTCAGACAGCCTCCCCAAGAAGGTCAAAGCACCAATGCAGCAGTATGTATGGCCGGCTGCAACATTGAGGAAGAAAGAGTTAGTGATCATGTACGAAGGAGCCGTGGTACGTCCTGGCACATACAGTGTGATTCGCAAAAGGCGCCCTCGGCAATTCCGCCATCGAATGCCTGTATCTCACGTCTCAGCCACATGTCAGCAGTCAGAAGAGTTTTTTCTTACTTGGCAAGCCTCGATAAATTCGACCAGTTTGTCCACGTCTATATCCGGAATCTCCTCAAGGCCGTCGCCGCTGCGTCCCCGCAATAAATACCGTGTACCGGCGCCGAAGCAGCAGAACCGCAAGTCGCCTCCACCTTCGACCTTTCCATGGGGTCCCAGCACCTCCCCAAAGCTTCCATCTTCTCTTTGCATTTGCGGAAGCCATTGGAGACATTCGGTCCGCTTGACGCGCGACAGATCGTCCCCCAAGATGACCAATATCAGGAGCGCGAAGAAAGTCGACGGCACATTGGCCGGATCCCAAGCTTCATTCTCCGGTGTACGTCGCTCTCGCCCGAAATCAGTCCCCGTGAATCCACGGAATCCTCCCGATGGGACCTGGCAGTGGTAGATCCATTCAATGTAGCCCTGTCGTTCTTCGGGGGTCGTTTTGTTGAGCAATTCACCTAATAAGTCCAACCCGGCGACGGTGAAAAAGGCAAGAAGGATGCGATTGGAATCATTGGACGTGTATAGGCCCGGGAGGAAGGTCTTCAAGCATCGCAGGAAATACTTGATGTGACGTTCACGGTTGAAAGCCGGCTCGGTCATGTTCAGTCAGCTCAGAAATCAGCTCTCAATCAAGTCACTGGCCATGTACTAGCAGGTCACGTCATGCAGAGGATAGTAATAAGCATGGAAAGATGTCTTTTGTCGTCAACTGCTGGTCTCAATGATCGATCTTCTGCGGAGCTTTGGGATTTTCTCCTCATTTGACGGGCGGGCTCTATCGGAGTTAACTGCGGCGGGAGACCCCACATGACAATCCTAGCAATGGTCGCCATGCCGTCAACATCGTTATTTATTATTAGCTTTCGGCCTTCTTGAGCTCACTCCAACCTCAATTCCTCTTTCACAGGCCCCCACACAGCATCTACTTGTCCAATGCTATCATCACACTGACCAAACAAAGCAAAATGTCTTTTCTATCATCCAAGACCTTGATTCAGGCCCATGCCTTGTTGCTGCTCGTACTCGCGATCTACCTGACGAAGTCGCCCCAAGTCATCACGGAATCCGATGTCGTCTTCATGCTGGGAGAATTCCTTCGGATAGTATGTCGAGATCTGCTCTAATATTCGATGAGACCTCTGCATTATTCTGTGGAGACTAACACTCCAATCACGCACTGCAGGACGTGGCCCCGAGTCTCTCACGCCCCCAATCGCCCTTCGCTTTCTGCGGTATCCTTCTCATGCTCGAAGCGCTTTTCGATCTCATCCTCGTCGCGAAGGTGCCTCAGCTCAATGAAGTTATCGCCATGGCCGAGGCGGCCCGGTCCAACTCGTCCATTCCGATCGGCGGTGCCATACGAAACAATCCCTTCATGGCGCGGCTCGCCTCCCTGTACTGGGAGATTTGGACGCTGCTCTCGGCCACGCGGTTCTGTCTTTGCTTCGCCCTTTCCTTCTTCATATACCAGAGCAAGCCGGCGGCGTGGGGCACGGACGCTGCCCGGATGGGTGACTATGGCGAGGCTGCATCCGGTCTCGACCAGCTGAAGAACCGGGTGGTATTCACCTATGGATTCATGGAGATGATGTTTTGGCTTTGGGTATGCCAGTATTCCCTGGGGTTGGCGCTTAGCTTGTCACATCCACTGACAAATGATAGGTATTTCTTAACCTTCGGGAAGAGCGACAGGAGGCCGCCTCTCGCATTGTCGAGAACCAGTAGACGTCCCTACAAGTATCATATATTGGGTATAATTTCTTTAAGAGTGGATATAGAATTGCTAAAAGTTATGAATTGATTGACCCTTGGAACTACTTGCTAATTTATGCTATCAAGTCGCTGACTCGAGGTCCTCGAGGGATGTATGTCAGAGTTCTAGGCCGGGTTCTCTCCGTGGGTTGAAAACGAGATATTGCCATTATTACAACGCTCAGAATCAAAGCTCTCCTAGAAGTGTCTGTCACACGAGCAATGCAAAAAGAGCCGCTCCGAGTGCAGCGAGAACGCCGGTGTCCTTGGTTTGGAGATGCACCGCTCCACCAGTGGTGGTAGGCGGGGAACTTGTGGTAGAGGAGCCCGTGCTGTCGCCGATTTGTGCAGATGTAGCCGTCTCCTGAGTCACGGAAGCGGCAGTGGTGGATGCGGAGGTACTGGATGCAGTCCGAGTCACGTTCGAGCCGGTGGTACTTGCAGATGAGGTGGAAGACATTTCGGTGGAAGGCTCCCCGGTGGAGGACACTCCAGCGGCAGTAGACTGGTTCTCCACACAGCTGGCGCTTTGGGGGAGATCTGTGACACCGCCGCCTTTGCAAATTTGGTTCGCGAACTTGATAGCCGCTGAGATGGTAGAGATGTCAGCTGGTGTCTATCTTCCAGCGTACGATGGCCTCCCGCGCACACGAGTGAGTTCAGTGTTAGACATACCTTCTTGCTTATCGCTCGGGCATGATTTGGCGACGCAGCAAGAAATATTGGTGATGAACGATTTGTCGCCACAAATGCAACCCACGTCGATCAACTTGCAATGGTCAGGGATGGAATTGGAAGCACAGTTTTTCTGTAATCAGCAAGCCGGTCAGTAACGGTTTCTGGGGACGGACGGGAGTACAGTCCGTCCTCAAGAGGCAGTAGATCATGGCAGTGAGCTATTGAGGGTTCATACCGCACAATCGGGGAGACCTGCCATGCCTTGAGCGACCGCAGTGCTCAGGCATGCCACGAGAGCAAGGGCGGTATACTGGAACCTCATAGTGGACTGGTTTATCGGGACTGTAGGTATGAGCTGGTCAACGAATACCACTGTACTTGGAGAGGAGCGAGCTGGCTGAAAGGTTGCATCTGCATGCAAATGAGAAGGGGGGGAAGGGGGAAAGGAGAACGGGATATACACTCAAGGCACATGAGAAGTATTAAATGGGGTACCTCACTCTTTTCCCCCGCACCGTGGACGCTGTGACGCAAAGGACGGTTCGCGGAAGCCACAACCTGTGGAGCACGGTCAGTGGTCTCAGCGGTAACACTGCCCTGGCCCTTGACGGGGTATTTGCCGAGTTGACTTTCAGAAACCCGATTTGATTGAGTGCCCTCCTGGTGGCCGGAAAGTCTAGGTAGACAACCTGGTGTCGACAAATCAGATGTTTGGGCCTTGTGGGACCGCGGAAAGCTTTCTGGCCGAGCCCTCTGGCTCCAGCAAACCGGCCCTCCCCAAAGTAATAGACCGCAATTACGAGGGGCTGTACAGTGGGTACAATACCTCAGGTACCAGCCTAGGGGATTTCCTGGATGCCACGAACACCCCCCCCTTTGAGATCGAAGGCCTACGCTTATTCCCCCTAGGAGCCACCGGGAGTAGGCAGTGAGGGAATGTTGTGTCACTCCCAGTGCCTGGCTGACAGTGATTGAATGGTGGACACCCTATCACTTCATCATCTACATGCGATATCTCCGGATAAAGGGCTACCTCTCAGCTCAGTGACTGTATATTTGCCCCCTTTCCTCTCAGTGTCCCAGGCGATGAGCGAGAACAGGAACCACTCGATGTGCCTCCAACTCCCTGAGGTATGTACCTACTCCGTAGGTACCTAGGCCACGGCCCAAACAATGGACGTCGAGAGTGGGCCCCCCTCAGGGAACCTTCTTTGGGAATTCTGCTCCCCTGATTGGTCTTGGCCGGCTAGTTTCTCCACCAACCTCCAGCTGGTGTGGGTTCAAGGCCCTGGACGATCTCCAGTACTCCGTAATACCTCACTACCTTACCTTGGCGGCTGCCTCCTCGGTCACGGCCACATCACCCCTCACTTGCAGGCTGGTGAAGCCCCTTCGCTGATTGGTGACCCGCTTCCATCCCTTGGACAGAGAAGTGACCTGAATGGATGTTACTGAGAGGTTCTCAGCTGAGAAGACAATAATACTCAAGATATGTACAGAGCATGTCCCATGGAAGTTCATGGCGGATCAGCTGGTCACGGCCGATCCCGCCGTCTCGCAGAACATACGAGGGGTGCAACACAAGTGGCGGCGCTACCGTCAATAGTATACCTAGGTAGTCAGCTCGTCCCCTCCAAGGAGAATACGGTACATCGCATGTAATGTATGGATGTAATGATGATACAGAAACCAAAAGATGCCAGGTGCGTGGTATCAAGGGGGGTTCTCCAGCTTGGTAGGATCTTCAGTTGAAAGGGGGGTGGAAATAGTGGGACGATCAACCCCAAATAACAAATAAGCGCATCAGATGATCACCGGATATTCACACTTTCTCCGCATCTGAAGCAGGCCCGCGGCTGCACGACGGGAACTACGACCACTCAAATCGGCCCGGACCCAAACCTCAAACACATTCATTGCCTGACGGTAGGTACTCGAGGCATGTTTGTTTGGTCTCCCCCTTGAATGACGTACCAGCAACCGTCCCCAGACAGGAGGGGCCTGCCAGTGCCGTCCATAATTAAGCCCACTAAGCTCAACTGACGTATCGCCCAGCCGTCCGATCAAGACCGTAACGGACGGCGCTGACTTTTCCCCTGCCGTCGGGACAACCTGAGCGAACCAACAACAGAGAAGCTTCCTGTGATTCCATAGCCCATTTGGGCCTACGATCACCATGGGCCTTGGGGTGTTAGAAGATACCGTCTTAGCTCATGTGCCTGGTAGGAGCCCGTTCAAAGTGAGAATGCTATGGTGTTAAATCAGGGTCACGTCTAGGCACCTCCGACATCTACGAGAAAGAACACTCGACGACCGAGCAGCCGCCAGCGGATTCCACTCTGAAATATGATCGTTCGGGCCCCATACCCATTCTCCTCGTCCCCCAGCCAAGCGACGACCCCAATGATCCCTTAGTAGGTCCAGTCATCTCAAAAGAAGGGAATCTCATACAGAATTGGCGCTGACAAAAGGATAACTCAGAATTGGCCGCGCTGGAAACGGGATACGACTCTGCTGGTTTTGTCCTTGGTCGCAGTACTATGCGCAACTACCAGCTCAATCATGGCCTCAAACACGGTGACGATTGCTCTGCACTATGGCAAGAGTTTTACCTCCGTCGCGCTTCTCACGGGCTACCACCTTTGCGGTACCGGCGTGGCTGGAATTCTCATCGTTCCCACTGCACGCGTCTGGGGGAAGCGTCATCTTTTTCTACTCGGGAACCTTTTGATGGTGGTGAGCTGCGCCTGGGCAGGCGCCAGCACTAGCAATTACCAAAGTCTCCTCTGGGCTCGCATCTTTCAAGGTGTCGCTTTAGCCCCCTTCGAGGCCCTGGTCAATGCCTGTGTTGGTGATCTGTTCTACGTCCATGTATGACCGTTTCTTGCCTGTCCTCTTGAGGAACTTTACTAAGCACAGATGACACAGGAGCGAGGTAAACGAATGGCTCTCTCGAACGTTGCCTTGTTTGGCGCCGCCTTCCTCACGCCTGTTGTAGCCGGGAAGATCACCCACTCCCTCGGGTGGGAATGGACTTTCTATCTGGTCGCCATCTTTGCCGCCGGGGCTCTCCCTCTAACCTTCTTTCTCGTCCCTGAAACTGCTTTCAGACGGCCAGATGCCCTGAAGGTCGATTTTGAATATGCAGATGCTCAAGATTCGACGATTGAGAGGCATATCCAGCCTCACGTGAAAGAAGATGCGGCGTTCGACGCGAGCCATCCGTTTGAAGAAAGAAAACAGCTAACTGCAGTCACCAACGGGGAGACGCAGCTACAGACCTCAGAAGAAGTTTGTCGCGAGAGAGAAGACGTCTCACTGAAGGCTTCATACATACAGACATTGAGACCTTTCAATGGCCGTAAAACAGACGAGCGGTTTTTCAAGCTCCTCCTCCGACCATTCCCTCTTTTCTTCCAACCCGCGATCCTCTGGGTAAGTGTTGACCCAAAATGGAGACATATTTACCCTCGCTGACGGTGACAGGCTTGCTTGGTTCAGGGTGTCATCATCGGATGGACTGTCTTTATCGGAGTCGTACTAGCAGCTATCTTTTTGGGGCCGCCATTGTGGTTCAACGAGGTTCAGACGGGCTACCTATACACCGGGGCATTTATCGGTTCTCTTCTGGGACTGGTGCTGTCGGGTCTGCTGTCCGACTACATTAATAAAGTTATGATCAAACTCAACAGAGGCAAATACGAGCCGGAATTCCGCATCCTGCTTGTTGCCTTTCAGCTAATTTTCAACGGCGCCGGGTTGTATGGTTTCGGTATCGTGGCTCAGGACGTGGGACGATACGGTTGGCTTGTGGTGGATGTATTTTTTGCATTCGTCATTATCGGCATGGTCATGGGAGCTGTTGCAAGCGCCTTGTATATTGTGGACGCATACCGTGAGTGGACCAAATCCCATCCGCGGTCTACCTGAACGGACGAGAGGCTGACAACCCCCAGGGCATATCACCATTGAGTCGTTCACATGCATGCTCATCTTCAAGAATCTCTTCAGCTTCATCCTCACCTTCTTTGCCTACGACTGGTTGGTATCCAACGGCATCAAACCGGCATTCCTGGCTATCTCGAGCATCCAAATGGCCATCTGTGTCTTGAGCATTCCCATGTGTACGTGGTCGGTATCCGTTGTCGGGGCGAAGCTAACCCAGTGTCTTGATCTTGTAGATATTTTTGGAAAACGGAACCGCTCCTTCTTTGTTCGTCACGACATATTGAAGGCGCTCTATCTGTGGTAAGATCGTGCGAGCGGGTGACGTGGATGCGATTGTTGCTACATAGTATACCCCGGCCGAGGTGGATCCCGCAGGAGCTAGTAGATCACCCTATCTTTAGGAACTCTCATAGTAGATTAATGAATAGCAATGTAATCTCTGGCAGGAACACCTCGCATGCGGCTCTGTCTCCATGTGGACGAGTTATTCTTGGTCTCTGTGGGTTCTGCTGGATCGATGCAGGGCCCGGTCAGCTGACTCTCCGGCGTGACCGAAAGCGGAAAGGATCCGGACGAAGCCAAATGGAAGAATCACCACATCATCACTTCACCACTCCAGAGGTTCATTACCACTCCAGTTCAGCTTGCTCTCCTCGCCTGGTCGACTCAGTGCCCGTGGCTGCCACCCTTTGTACCT